>PVKH010049456.1:0-10096 GCA_004027955.1 Chaetophractus vellerosus | reverse complement strand
AACAAGCAGAAAGGGGGGCATATGTAACAAAAAAAAAAAAAAGAAAGAAATTCTAAGTTCGGGAATGATAGAGGGTGTCAAGTACTAAGGGGGAAAATTAAGTGGATCAAGGTAAAGAGGAGTTGAGAATCACAGCTGGGAGTTTACCTCATTGAGAAAGTGGTATTTAAGCGGAGGGTTGAAGAGAGAGGGAGCCTTGTGCATACCTTGGGGCAGGCAGGGAACACAGAGGATGCAAGCAATTCAAAAACCTTAAGGCCTGGTAACTACTACTGGAAACCTGGTCTTAACAAGTTCTTCATTCTTTCAACAAGTAAGTATCAAGCACACTCTCTTTACCAAGCAGTGCTGGGCAGTGGTGATAAAACAGTAAAAATACAAGCAGTCCCCAGAAAATTCCTAATTCTTTGCTCTTTTCACAATAGGAGTGTTTCCCAAACCATGAGCCACAAAACCATTACAAGAATCTTCAAGTCTGTTTTCCTCTGAGCATTTTCTGTAGACAATTAGTAATTATAAATCTTATTTTCAAATACATATGTATATTATAATTGATAAAATAAAAACATTACTAAGTTAATTATTATTAATTACTCAACTGATACATAATGAAAATTCAACTATAATCATGCTCGGTAGTATATAATCCATTAACAATTCTGAGGTTAAAAAGGGTCCTTAATCTTGAAAGTGTTGGTAAAACTTCTGCTCTACACTATGAGATTGCCAGATGGAACTGGCTCTAAAAGCCATGGTAAAAATTTGTCATTTCTAAAGAAAAGGAAGGCCTTTGAAAGTTTTTAAGTAGGGGAATAACACGTTCAGACCTGTGTTTTCTGGAAGATTTCTTTTTATTGCCAGTTATCCAGTGGAAGCCAAATAGAATAAATCTACTGAGGAATGCTCATTGTTTAATTATAGTTAGTTGATTCATTTTGTAAACAGTGATCCAAGCTGCAGTGAACTTTGTTCTTTTTTCCCATTGCCTAAAACAGCTTCAAGTCCCCATTGTTCTGTATAATACATTATTTAAAGCACTATTCCAAGTTAGAGGTGTTTTTCATTAAAAGTCAGGAATTTAAAATAGATTTCTAGCTTAGCCGTGCCTAGACAATTTGATATGAAACATTGGCAACAATTAAACAGAGACGGTGAGGGGTCTATGCACTTGCTTGCAGATAAGTATCTGGTTTATGTGTCTGCAAGCTGCTTTGACATTTTTAAGTTTGGGTGAACTTTTTCATTTTAGCCTCATGTTTGAAAGTCTAACCTTCTGTTTTGAACTTACTTGCTTTTTAATTAGATTTTGATCCACTAGAGTGAACCAAAGAATCATTGTATGAGAGATTTTGAAATTCATGTTTACCATCTGTAGAGGATCTTCTACTGATAATATTTAGTATGGAATGGTTTTAAAATAGAGATACATATACATTATAAGATAATCAAGAAAGAGAAAGATGGAAATCAACATATTCAGATTTGACAAGCTAAAGTAATTATAACTTTTTGCAGAGTTTTTCAAGCTTGCTATTTATCTTGGACACTTTCACTTGGGTTTCTTCCATAATATATTCTGTGTTCTGCCCCCGTACAGTGTTCCTTCCCACTTAGAGCTATTCCTCTGTGATGACTGCTGGTCTCAGACTGATTTCTTCACACTAACTACATACTCTTAGCTTAGAAGATGTTATATTTGATCTTTGATGTTGTTGTCAGGAAGAATATCAATATGAAATTGTCACAGTTGTTTGCGTTTGTGTTTAATTCAACCTGTGTGGTACTGGCAACACAATAAATATTCATCCTTTCGCAGGATTTATGCCTTTGGCTTTGTTGCTGATTCACATTTTCCATGCATGTGGGTATGTGGTAACTCTTTGCTCAGATATCTAGATGCTTGTTTGCTAATGCTTCCCACTTGCCAGATGGTAAATATACAGCTGCAATTTTACAGAAAATATGGTAGTCTGGGTATAAGTTAATGTACATTCTGAATTTTCCTTGTTTACTTCTTAGCTCTAAGAATATTCAGTCAGAACAGACCATAGCAAAACAGCTCTCCTATGCTTAACTCAGTTCTGAGAGGCCTAAGGTTTCTGCATTTCTGGTGGCTTTATTTACCATTAGGGCATATCTTCCCTCAATTTACTGGTTGCTAGTGAGATTAGGGAGATAGTATTGGCCACACTCCTGAATGAGATTTACTCTAGTCTTTTTTTTTTTAATGGCAAAAGGTTATTATTTTTTTATATAAAGAGCCTATACACACTGATAAGGAAAACAGGATGATCCCAATACAGATCTTGACAGAGGGCACGGAGAACTAATTCACAAAAAGAGAAATATATTTAGTCAATAAAGTGCATTTTTCTACCTCAGTAGTAATCACAGAACAAAAGAACATGCAAAGTATGTATCAACTAGATGATATTAGTTTACCTATCAAATAGGTGAAGATTAAAAAAGAACTGTTATTTCTCGAAGTTAACCATGGCCAGGAAGATGGCCACTCTTACATACTGCTAGTGGAGCTGTAAACTGATAGAACCTTCCTGTAAAGCAATTTGGCACTAAGAAAGAGCCTTTAAACATTTCATACCATTTGACTCAGAAATTCCACCTCTCGGAATCTATTCTAAGGAAACAGATATGGACAAATACAGACCCAAAAGTTCTCAGGGCTTAAAGAAAAAAAAGCATTTTCAAGGTCCAACATTAAAGGAATGGGGAATGATTACATAAAATATGATATATTCATAGTCTTTTGCAGAGCCATTAAAAAGTACACTCATGCTATGGTGTTAGAATCAGAATAGCATTATTCTTGGTCCAGTGGTAGTGGCTGGCAGGGAGAAATGAGGAGAGGCTTCTGGGGTGCTGATAATATTGTATTTCTTCATCGGAGTGTTTGGTTATACAGGTATGTTCATTTTGTAAAAGTGCATTGAGCTGTACTGTTTTGATATATGCACTTTTCCATATGCATGTTATACTTCAATAAAAATATAACTAAATATTTTGTCTTTGAAAAGTTTATAGTGACATGGAAATGTGAAAAGGGCAGGATAAAAGATTGTACATTCAATACGATCTTGACCTGTATCAGCCAAAGAGGAGAAACTGGAAATGTTGAAATCTACCTAAGAATTTTAAAAAAATATAATTTAAAAATCCACCAGGGCCTCCAAAGATACTAAATGATGTTGTAATATGCTAAGGTTTGCATGGGGGTCAGTCATTCAACCTGCATTTGAATTATTTCTTTTCTTTTTCCTTTCTTTCTTTACTTTTATTTTTGGTTATTTTTGTTAGAAGAGTAGAAATAATTGTCCTTTACATCTTGGAACTTGTAAGTGAACTTGCGAAGGATCAAAAGACATGATGTACTTGCCATAGTGTGTTATATCAGTGGGTGGAGACTCACATAATGAGTGGTAAGGTGGTGGACTCTCATCCTGGGGAGGCCTGATATGTTCTCAAATAGAGAGGCAAGAGTCTCTGGAGAGCATGGGCAGTGCGTATTACAGGAGGGCAGACCAGTGTGTCAAGCCCTCAGTGTTGTTACAAGTAACTATGAATTTTTTCCTTCAAGGAGTGAAGCCTGGTGGTTGCCATGGGTCCCAAGGGGAGGGAGAGGGAGGAATAGAATAGATGGGACAGGGGGCATTTTAGGGGAGATGGAAGTGTTCTACATGATCTTACTATCATGGATACAGGCCATGTTCAATTGCATCAAAGTTTATAAAAGTGTATGGTCCAAAATGTAAACCATAATGTAAACCATTTACCATGGTAGATAGCTATGTTTTAATATTTGTATATCAGTTATAACAAATGTACCATCATATATACAAAGTTGTTAATAGGAGAAGGGGGAAAAGGGGGAGGATTTTGGGTATATGGGCGTCCCCTGTATTCGGTACCTGACTTTTCTGTAACCAAATACTTCTTTGAGGACAAAATGATTAAAAAAAAAAAAAAAGTAAGACACTGTGGGAATAAATGGAAGGCAATGTCCCTGTGCATATAGGACAACAGATCTTATAGTGATGAAAGGGAAAATGTCAAAAAAAATTAAATATTTTTTCATTATTTTTATTATCCCAAATTTTAATTTTTAATTAAAAATTTTTGTGTGTTTTATTTCTTATTTTTAAAACTATCATCATTCATTCTCTTATTGATCATATTTGGCTATTTTATTGGCTTCATTTTTGAAGAGGTTTTGGATCACGGAATGGTTACAGCTGTGGCAAGGGAGGATCATTGGTGTGGGGTATCAGTTACAGGGGATACATGGGAGGAAGCTCACCTGGGTATACATGTAAGAATATAAATGTGTTCAAATGTTCATGGGGCATTGTCAAGGTGGGTGGAGATTCACACAATAACCGAAGGAATATCAAATTCCCACCCTGGGGAGCTCTGCCACATTCTCTAATAGATCAGCAAGAATCCTCCGAATATAGGGGCAATGACAAGTGAAGGAGGATGGTCCACTGATGGGCCCTTGATATTGATGACTGCACCTTTTCTCTTGAAATTGAAACTTAGTCTAGTATTCTAGGGTGCCTAAGAGTTGCCTCCTGGGAGTCTACTTGTTGTTCAAATGTGGCCTTTCTCTAAGCTGAACTCAGCATATAAATACATTATCTTCCTCCCAGCGTGGGACATGACACTTGGTAGTATTCCCTGACACTGAGGGAATACTACCAAGCACCAGCTAGCAGTGTGACTAGAAAAAAGACCTTGACCAAAAAAAGGGGAAAAGTAAAGACAAATGAGTTTATGTGACTAAAAGACTTCAAAGTGAGTTGGGAGGTCATTCCAGAGGTTATGCTTAGGCACATCTCAGCAGAATCTCATTGACTGCCAAAGTAGATACTACAACAAATAGCAGGGCTCCTGAGGGCTCTGTAGACATCCAGACACTGTAGTCAGGGTAGATAGCTCAGAAGTTTGGTGCCTTGCCAATGGGCCCTACTTTGGATATTATGCTCCCCAGAATGACAGAGTTGGACCCAGTTTGGGTTTTCCTACACATAGCTCTCTGTCCTTCTAGTTGAACCTATAATTAGTACTAGAGTTGGTAGGTGTATGTCCAAGAGACTTAAATCTTTGGGCAGTCCATGTCCCAGCTGGGCCCTGAATCTCATCAAAGTTGCAACACCTACTGTCCAGTTCATTGGTCTCACCCAGGACAACTAATAAGGAGATGATGATGGACAACCAGCATACCAAGGAACCGAGAAAGCCTGCAACTACAAGTGAGTCCCATCCATCAGCCCTATGGGATCACAGCCCCCCTCTCAATTATAGGTGGAGTGGACATCATCCCAGAATCTTCAGGATTGGGGAATGAACTATGGACTAAAGTAGACTTACTGGTATTCTACTATAGACTTATTGTGGTTCTAGCAATGGAAGAAATTATATCATTGATACGGAGGCAGTGGCCACTGAAGGGTCTGAGGGCAGGGAGAGGGAAAAACAGGTGTAATATGGGGGCATTTTGGGGACTTGGGAATTGTCCTGAATGACATTGCAATGACAGATATAGGCCATTATAAATCTTGCCGTAACCTACAGAATTGTGTGGGAGAGTGTGTAAACTACAATGTAAACTTTAATCCACACTTAGTGGCAGTGCTCCAAAACGTGTTCATCAATTGCAATGTATGTACCTCACTAATGAAGGATATTGTTAATGTGGGAAAATGTGAGAGGTGTGGGGAGTGGGGCATATGGGAATCGCCTGTATTTTTATATGACATTTATATAATCTAAGTATCTTTAAAAATATATAAAAAATAAAATTAAAACAAAAAATGAAAACAAACAAAAAGAATTACAGATTAATTAGTCTCTATTTCTGTAAACTTTGGAAGTTCTTTGATCTCTCAAAGTCTCAATTTCACCAGGTGGAAAATGTAAATAATAATAGAACCTTCCTGACAACGTTATTTTGAATATTAAATGTAATTATTCACTTAAAGTATCAGGCATATTGCAAGTATACAGTAATCATTAACTGCTTTTAATTTCTCACTCATGCCTCAGCATAATTTAAAAATGAATTTAGGTGTTCTTACGGTAGCCATTATAGTGTGATATGACTGGAAGAACAGTGCACTTTTCATTTTAAAAAGAGGTCAATGTTTTTCAAAACAGTGGAAATTTTGTAAATATTTGAATAATTTTACTCACTTGATTAAATGTCATGCCTAATATAATTAATGTTATTAATGATAATACAAAGGCATACATTTATTGAGAACTTACTAAGTATTGAGCTTAGCTCTTTTATTTACTTTATGGTAGTTTTTGTCATATAGAAGCTTTAAATTTTTATAGTCAATGTTTATAAGACTTTTCCTTCATGATTTCTGGCTTTTACATCTTTAGCAGAAAAACTTCCCCCATGTCTAATTATACATATATTTATTTAAATGTTCTCCTAGTATTTTATGCCTTAAAATTCAATTTAATCTAATCCTATTGTAATTTATCTTGAATGGGGAAGTATATGCCTACTGCCTCTCATAAGGTTATGCAGTTGTTTCTAATACTAGTGACTATTATAATGAATTCCTAAATTTCCCTCACTAATATTAAAGATCACTTTTGTATTATGAAAAATATAAAAAAGACATGATGTATGTTAATTATTACTTAAAAATATGTTTGAATTGGAAAGATGACAGAATTATATGGATAGTCTTCATATTATCTTTATAAAATGTGGCATTTCTTTTAAAAGAACTATAGATAAATTAAAAGCAATTTAATATAGATTATCCTGCTGTTGAAAATTTGTAGATGATGGTTACAATGATGAATGTTATTATTTATGAGGGTCTACTGTGTTTTGACACTCTAGTCTTTGGGTTCATTATCTAAAATTATGCTATCAGAGGGTTTATCACAGTTTTACAAATGATTAATACTGATGCACAGAGAGTTTCTATAACTTGCCCAATATCACATTTCTGGCAGGTATAGAAGCAGAATACAAACCCAAGTCTATCTGATATCTTAACTTGCATTATTATTAACAACTATGACACCATGTGGTACATTGACTGAAATATATTTGTGTGTGTTCTTTTCAAATAATATAACTGTTTCAATCAGTGAATGTGATGTTGAAACCACACAGCTATCTTTATTACTGAACAATGCACTTTAATGCTAATCTATTTAACAGTAGTGCCTTTCCTTGTCATCTCTTTGTCTCATAATACATAGTTGTCCTGGCTGTAAAATAGCACAAAATAGCACAAAACTAAGTAGACTGTTTAGGGATTGAAATAATGATTTTGGCCAAAATTATACATCTTGTCCTGGCATTGATTCAGATCCTCATTTGTCTAAGACCTCAAACTATATTATATTACAGCCTAAAATACCTGAAATATTCTTCTTTGCTTTTAGTACTATTTTGGTTTCCTTGGCTGCCAAATCAAATACCATGCAATGGTTTGGTTTTTAAACAATGGGAATTTAATGGCTTATGGTTTGAGACTAAAAGAAAGTCCAAATCAAGGTGACGCTTTCTCCCCAAACACTGGCATTTTGGGCTTAGCTGCTGGTGATCCTTGATCCTTAGCTTGTCATATGACAAGGTCCATGGCAGCATCTCCTGGTCTCACCCTGCTCTTTCAGGTTCCATTGATGTTCAGCTTCTGTCTACTCCCTCTGTGACTTTTCTCTCTGTGTCTGAATTTCATTCTACTTATTAAAGGGGACTCAGTAATAGGATTAAGACCTATCCTGATTGCAGTGGGTCACACCTTAACTGAAGTAACCTCATCAGTAGGTCCTAGTTACAATGGGTTCATATCCACAGGAAGGGATTAAGTTTAAGACCATGTTTTCTGGGGTACTTATAGCTCCAAACCACCACAAGTACTTCCCAGCATTTAAAGATAGCTCATTAATTGTCAATATAACATTTTTTTTCTGCCAAATAATTCTCCAGACTTACCCTTACACTCCTCCTGCTTTTGTTTCTGTAAAGGAGATTCTCCTCTCCATCTTCTCATCAAGCTCATGTCTCTTCTTCCTTCAGGTCCCCACTTCCTAAGGAATTATTTAATTCTTATCCATCCCATATTTCCTCAGAACTACTGAATCATGTATGTGCATGAGTTGCACTCGTTTCTCTTTATACCAAACCTTAAATGTTTTTCTTAAGTGTTGTTTATCTATATTTCTTTCATGGCATATTTTTATTATTGGATTTTTTTGGAAGAAGTTTTAGATTATATAAAAGTTACATCAAAAATATAGGGGATTCTCATATGTCCCATCCCCTCCCCCTCCCACACTTTTCACCATTAACAGCATCTTTCTTTAGTGTTGTACATTTTTACAATTGATGAAACAAACATTGCAGCATTGGTCTATAGTTTACATTGTGATTTACACTTTGCACCACACAATTTTATAAGTTTTAACAAAATGTATAATGGCTTGTATCTGGTATTGCAATATCATGCAGAAAATTCCAGCATCCCCCAAATGCCCCATGTTATACATATACTTCCCTCTCCCTCCCCTCAGAACTTCTGGTGACCATTGTCTTTATATCATTGTTACAAGCTCTTCCATTACTAGAATAATAATAAGTCTAGTTTAGTCCATATTTGCATTCCCACCTTATGTATGCTCCTTCTCTATCTTGAGGATTTGGGGATGGTGATGCCCACTTTGCTTCCACTTGAGAGGGGCCTTATATCCTGTGGGGCAGATGGTTAGAACTGTCTTGCTTGCAATTGTAGATACTCTCTGTTTTTTAGGATGGGATTTGTCCATCTTCATCCTTTTGTTAGTTGTGCTGGGTGAGTCCAATGAACTGGAGAGTAGGTATTAGTTGCAACTCTGTTGAGATTCAAGGCTCAACCGGCATATGAAGATTTAAGTCTCTGGGACATGTGTTTAATGGGTATAGTGCTAATTATAGGTTCAAATAAAAGGGGCAGAAAAACCATGCATGGGAAAATTATAAATGAGTCTAACGCTGATACATTGGGGTTATAGATTATCATATATTCCAAAGTGAGGACCACTGATGCGGTGCCCATTTCCTGGCATTGTCTGCCCTTCTTTTACGGTCTCAATATCTCTAGAGCATGGCATCCTAATTGGGCTGAACATGTCATTGATACTTGCTGATTGTTGAATGATGGCCTTGGAACTTTTAAGGATAACAGAAAAATTAAGTACTTAGAATATTTAAAAATATCTTCCATAAGCAGAAATTAGACTGGAGAAGAGCTCAGGAAATTATTTCATTTCCTATGTTTTCTCTATTACAATACTTAGCATAGATTATTGAAATGCTAATAAAATATTTTTCTGTCCAAAATAAATAGAAAACTGTAAATGCATTTATTGGGCCACATTCCAGAAATATTTTCTTGATGTTCAAGCTATAGGAACATAAAATTAGAAATTTGTACAGAGACTAAGTATGTGTTTTTACTGTACCATGACTAATTAAATGTCCACAAATAAGACAGAAAGCAAACTGCATGGAACATATGCTCAATGAGCCTAGGAACTTTTATGAGTAATAAGTTAAGTAGCATGAGGGTAATACCTGAGCAAAGAAAGTCCTAACTTTACCATCTAGACTGTAATAGTTGATCAAAGTTAAAATTATTTGTTATTTTGTTTTTAATTTGGCTGTCATTATGAAATTGAAAAGGGAAATGTTTTTATCTGACTGCTTATGATATACTTTCTAAATGATTACTCTAAAACCCTTTCTGAAAATTATAAAAATATTAAAGAGGAGCTCATTTCCTTTAAAATACTTTCTTTTCATGTTTTTGCATGTGAGAAAATATCTGAAATAAAATATATGCTAAAATTAGAATATTGAAAGTCCTTCCGGGCCCGGCTAGATAGCTCAGTGGATAAAGAGCTCGCTGGGAAACCACATGGGAGGCCCTGGGTTCGGTTCCCGGGGACCTCTCCTAGCGGGCAGACCGCCTTGAGAATGGAAGCCGCCATGGGCGGGCCGGAGCCGCCGTGGGCAGGGCAAAAAGCTGCCACGGACAGGCAAAAGCCGCCACGGGCAGGGCAG
>PVKH010049455.1:0-10096 GCA_004027955.1 Chaetophractus vellerosus | reverse complement strand
TGAATATCTTTTTCCAGTCTTTCACTTTCAATCTATTGATATCCTTGGGTTTAAGGTGAATTTCTTATAGACAAGGTGTAGATGGCTCACATATTATTTGTTCTACCAGTCTGTGTTCTGATTGGGAAATTTGATCAATTAAAATTCAATGTAGGGCCCAGCTAGATAGCTCAGTGGATAAAGAGCGCGCTGGGGTACCACATGGGAGGCCCCAGGTTCGGTTCCCGGGGACCTCTCTGAGCGGGCAGACGGCCTTGAGAAAGGCAAGCCACTGTGGGCGGGGCAGAGCCACCATGGGCAAGGCAAAAAGCCACCACGGACAGGGCAGAGCCCCCACGGGCATGGCAAAGTCACCCGTGAAAAGCGGAGCTGCCGCCTGTGAAGCAGAAGCCGAGCAGCCTGCAAAAAAAACATGGAGGACTGCTGCCCGCAAAACATGGAGCAGAGCCGCCCGTGGGAACGGAGTGGAGCCACCCTCGAGCGGAACGAGCTACCGCCGCGGAGGGCAGACTCGGCACGTTGCCGTGGGGACGGGGGGAGACAAGAAGCAGACATAGAAAAACACAGAAGAATGGACACACAGCAAGAGCAAGCAGAGAGGGGGGGATATGTAATAAATAATAAAATAAAAAATCTTTTAAAAAAAATTCAATGTTATTATTGTAAAGGCAGCTCTTACAGCACCCATTTTGACCTTTGGGTTTAATCTGTCATATTCTGTTTTCAACATTCTTTTTACACTTTTGGTCACTTTTCGTGATATAGTCTTCATTTATAGAATTTCTTCTGAGCTTTTCTCTCTCTTTTTTTTTCTTTTCAGATTGTAGCACTCCTTTTAGTATTTCCTGAAAAGCCAGTCTCTTGGTTACAAACTTTCTCAGTTCCTGTTTACCTGTGAATATTCTAATCTCACCCTCATTTTTGAAAGTCAATATTGTTGGATATAGGATTCCTGGCTGGTAAGTTTTCTCTTGCAGTATTTTATTAATATCATACCACTACCTTCTTGCCCCCATGGGGTCTGATGAAACAGCAGCACTTAATATTATTGTGTATTCCTTATATGTGATACATTACTTTTCTCTTGCTGTTCTCAGAATTCTCTTTTTGACTTTGGCATTTGACCTTCTGATTATTATGTTCTGTTGTAGGTCTTTTCAGATTTATTTGCATGGGAGTACATTGTGCTTCTTGGACATGCATATCTATGTCCTTCAATAGGCTTGGGAAATTCTCTACCACTGTTTCTTCAAATATTCCTTCTCTCCCTATTCCTTTCTCTTCCCTTCTGGAACACCCATGACAAAAGTATTTCCACATTTTTTGCCATTAGTTTCCCTGAGACCCTGTTCAATTTTTTTGCATTGTTTTCTTTATCTGTTCTTTTTTATGTTTGCTTCCAGAGGCCATGTCTTCAATCTCATTTATCCTTTCTTCTGCCCCCCTAAAATCTACTGTTATATGCCTTCAGTGTATTTTTATTTCATTTATTGTGCCTTTCCTAACAGTAAGATCTGCTATATTTCTATGTATGCTTGCAAATTTTTCTTTATGCTCACCCAGCGTTTTCTTAATATCCTAATCTCTTTGGCCATCTCATTGAATTCATAAGGAGATTTGTTTGAACATCCAATATTAATTGTCTCAATTCCTTTAAGCAATCTGGATGCTTATCTTCTTCCTTTGACTGGGCCATATCTTCCTGATTCTTGGTATGAATTGTAATTTGTGTTGGTGTGTTGTTATCTGGCTTATTAGATGTACTTATTCAGGGTGTAATTTTACTTTTTAGTTAGGGATATCTTGCCTTTTCTCCCTTTCTTGTTGGGTAGTAGCAGCTGATGATGTAGTTGGTTATACTGTTGTACAACTCCACAGTTGTAATCTGTGGAGGCTCTTGCTGCCGGCATTGCCCCAAGAACCAATGAATCTTCTCCCATCCTTCTCCTTGCCAGGGGTAGGGATAGAGTTTCAGCCTTGTGTAGCAATCCAAGTCATGCATGCCAATACCATCTTTAGTTGCCTGGAGAAATTTATGAAGCTTCATACACATCCTCCCCTGCTTGGGGCAGGGAAGGAGCTGCAAATATTGGCAGGAAACTAAGCTGTATGGGTCAATACTGACTACAGTTTTCCAGGTAGACTGACATAGTCCTGGCACCCCTCCTTCTTTACCAGGGGTAGGGGTGGACCCTCTGGAGTGCCCAAGAATCAAATCCATATGGACCAAAAGTACTTGCAGTTGTCCTGACTTTGTCTCTTCTACTTTCAAGGGGTAGGGATGGAATCACAGGTACCCAAGAAACCAATCTGTGTGAGTCAAAAGCATATGCTGTGGTCCACAGAGCTGAGGGAAAACCAGTCCACTTCTATCATATTAAGGGGTGGTGGATGGAAACACAGACACCCACCAGTACAGTCTGTGCAGGTCAAATGTGCCTTGTCTGGAGAGGCTGAGGAAACACCAGACCCCGCTTATCCTACTAGGGAGTGAGTGTGGAGGAACAGGCTCTCAACATTTCAGTCAGTGCATGCTGAAAGTGCCTGCAGTTGCTCAGAGAGGTTGGGGATCATCACTCCCCTCTTTTCCTATTAGGGTGGGGATGGAGCTAATCATGTCCAACAATCCAGTTCATGAAGGATGAGGAAACACCAGCTTCCTCCTATCCAGGTGTCAAAAAATAATAAACAGTTTGTGTGGGCCACCAGCACTTGCAGTTTCTTAGAGTGACTGAGGAAATACTGCTTCCCTCCCATCCTATTGGGGTGTGGGGTTAAAGCCCAAGGTGTCCAACTTTCCTGTCTGTGCTGGCTAAAAGCACCTACAGTTGCTCAGAGTCTGATGCAGTCCCCCCATCTAGGTTCAACCTTGCAGGAGTTAGGACTGGAGCCTAGACTAAGGCTGCAATCTAAACTGCATGGAAAGAAGCCAGTTCTTACCATAACTGTGATTTTTCAATCACCACTGCTTCCCCATATGCCAGCAGTGGAGTTAAAAGCATGGCTACTGGCCTCTTTCTGACTTGGACAGGTTCAAACTTCTTCTTCCTAAGCTGCTGTTAGGATTATACTTTAGCCAGCTGAATGTACTAATCAGCAACTGAAGTTGTTGCTTAATCATCTCTTCCTCCCTCATTTTTGGGAAATGGGCCTTCCAACTCCAGCCACAGAATAACTCCTGAGGTGATCTGCAACAACAGTGGAGGAAGGACACTGACTTCCACTGCATGGAAAGCTCTACTCAAGAATCTTCACTGCAGGGGCCAGCTGTAGCCCAGTGGATAGGGCACCAGTTCACCACATGGGAGGCCCCGGGTTCAGTTCCTGAGGAACTCTCTGACCAGGCAGACTGCCTTGAGAGGGCAAGCCACCATGGGTGGGGCAGAGCCACCATGGGCAGGGCCAAAAGCCTCAACAGGCAGGGCAATGTTGCCACAGGCAGGGCAAGCTGCCTGGGAATGGGGCAGAGCTGCCCACAAGTGGGGCGAACCACCTATGTGGTGAGCTGACTCAGCATGTCGCTGCAATGGAGGGGAGACAAAGCCAACATAGAAGAACACAAAAAATGAACACATAGCAAGAGAAAGCAGAAAGGGGGGGATATATAACTACAACAACAAAAAAAATCCTCACTGCAGATGTACAGTCTCATTCTTTCATTCTCTTCCAGTCTTTTGGTCTCCTGGGCCACCCAAACAAGTGCTCCAGAAAGATCTGTGTGATTACTAACTGCCATGTAGGATGAGCTGACTCTTGGAGACTTGAAAGTAGTCTTGGACAGTACCACTGAACAAGAACCAAAACCTAATTAACCCTCTAGTTTAATTAATAGTTCTTGTAATTTAAATAATATAAAATAAAAAAGAGGAGTTGATGAGGAAGAACATTTTAAGTGAAACCAGGCAGAAGTAATCAGTCAAATAAATAATGTGCATCATTCTATAGAACAAAGTCTTTAAGATTTCAGTAACATCATTACAGAGTAGTGAAGGTCAAGTTTGCCTAAGCTTAGAATTTCCCAGAAGCAGACTCTGAGTTAGGGGTTTGAAGTAGGTTGATTGATAGTAGGTGCATAAGTAATTGATAGAAGGTTGATAAAGTGTGCCTTATTTTGAAAATCATCAGTTTTCAAACACAGCCTAAACCCATGGCTCACCTTGGCTAAATGTATGAAATAAATTCTTCAAAATCATCCTTGACAATGAAAGGATGATGAAACACTTTTAACTTGATTGACTTTCACCAGTGGTTGCTTGAGGGTTTCTGTCAGAAGTTTTCTTTCTGTGACACTTCTATCATTTTACACATTGTTAGATTGACCTTCATTGGGGGTTGAAGACATCTGGTGGAACTGAGAGCACAGACAGAAGATTCCTATATAAAACAATCATTCACCATACCCACCTAAGGGAACATAAGAACAACTAAGTGTTTTATATGCTGATCCAAATAAACCCATTGTAAAAAGGGTTTACATAATCATATTTTCTGATGGAGATAATCAGAAATAGGATTATGGATAAGAGAGTGTATGGTATTGTGTAAATACTATCAATTTTCTTACCATGATAAGTTATCATGATTATATAAAACTGGGAGGTTGATTATAAATTAGAGATGATATACAATAAAGGAGTTATGAAATATGCAAGATTTGCTTTCTTATTTTTAATAATTTTTAATTTATTTTTTATATAACTGTTTTGGTCAGTCACAGGAGTGCCTTTTGAAATATACCAAAGATTGGTCGGTCTTTATAAAGGGTATTTATTTGGGGTAGAAGCTTACAGTTACCAGGCCACAAAGCATAAATTTCTTCCCATACCAAAGTCCATGTCCTGGAGCAAGATGGCTGCCGACATCTCCAGGGTTCAGGCTTCCGGGTTCCTTTGTTCCCGGGGCTGCATTTCTCTCCGGGCTTAGCTTCTGTTTCCTTCACGAGTTCACTGAAGACTATGAGACTCTCTCCGTTGCGTCTCTCCACAAGGCCAGCTGTAGCCTATCCGGTGATCAGCTCACTCCAACATCAGAACTGCTTTTCAAATCTCCTACTCCAAAATCTCCTCTCTGCTTCACTCCAATCTCTGCTTCTACTTGAGACCACCCCCACCGAGGGGTGGGGCTCAACATCTCACTGACATGGCAATTAACGCCCTACTCATAACTTAATCATGCCCAGATGAACAGATGAGCTTACAAACATAATCTAATTTATATTTTTGGAATTCATAATTAATTCAAACTCAAACCATTACACTGGCTTAGTTTTCAAAACCAAAGAAAATATCACATTCACAGAACATTATGTAAAACCAGTGTTTTGACATTGAGTGTAAGTGAAAACAAGTGCCTATCATTCAATGAAACTGTTATATGGCATAATTTTCAAAACTGAAGATCATACTGCATTCACCTAGCATTAACTAAAACCACTGATTTGACATTTTTAGTTAGTGAAATCTAATGCATAGCAGTCAATAAAACACATATCTTGCTTAGTTTCCAAAACTGAAGGATTCCAAAAGTGAACAATATACTGTATGCAGAGAATGTTACATAAAACCAGTGGTTTGACATTCATTGTAAGTTTAAATGAGTGTATAACAGTCAATGAAATATGAATCTTGCTTAGATTTCAAAACTGAAGTGCATACCATATTCACAGAGCTTTAGTTAAAACCTGTGATTTCACATTGATTGTAAGTGAAAACAAGTGCACAGCAGTCAATGAAACATATATCTTGCTTACTTTTACAAAAAGAGGAACACAATGAGTTTACAGAGCATTCGATAAAACCAGAGCTTTGACTTTGATAGAAATTGAGAAAACTTGAATAGCAGAGAATGAAACATGTATCTCACTTAGTTATGAAAACAGGAAAACATACTCTATTCTCACAGTTTTAGGTAATACCAGTGATTTGATATTGATTGTAAGTGAAAATAAGTGCATCTGTAAATGAAACATGAATCTTGCTTAGTGTTCAAAACAGAAGAACATACTATATTCACAGAGCTTTAGGTAAATCCTGTGTTTTGACATTTGGTTGAAAGTGAGAACAATGCATAGAAGTCAGTGGAACAAATATCTTGTTTAGTTTCCAAAACAGAAGATAATAGTGTATTCACACCACAAGAGGTGAAACCAGTGTTTTGGCATTGATTGTTAGTGAAAACAAGTTCATAGCAGTCAATGATACAAGTATCTTTCTTAGTTTTCAAAACTAAAGAACATAGAGTATTCACAGAGCATTAGGGTAAACCAGTGTTTTCACATTGATTGTAAGTTATAAAAAGCACATAGTCATCTATGAGACATATACCTTGTTTAGTTTTCCTAACAGAAGAACATACAATATTCACAGATTTAGGTAAAACCATTATTTTGCTATTGAATGTGAGGTAAAATTGGTGTATTGCTGTGAATGAAATATGTATATTCTTTAGTTTTCAATAAGGAAAATCCTACTCTATAAACAGAGCATTAGGTAAAACCATGATTTAACATTTATTGTAAGTGAAAACAAGTGCATAGCCATCAAAGAAACATGCATCTTCCTTAATTTACAATAATGAACAGAATATATTCATAAAATGTTAGGTAAAATAAGTATTTTGACTTTTTTTGTAAGTCAAATTAATTTTTATCATTCAATGAAACATGGAACTTGCTTAGTTTTCAATAATGAAATAAATACTTTAGTCATAGAGCATTATGTAAAACCTGTGCATTGTAAGTGATTGTAAATGAAAACAAGAGAACAGAAAAGTTAATGAAACTTGTATCCTGCTTAGTTTTCAAAACTGAAGAACATACCATAGTCACAGAGGGTTAGGTAAAACCAGTGACTTTTCATTGATTTTAAGTTAAAAACAGGTGTATTTGAATCATTTAAACATGACCCATGCTTAGTTTATAAAAATGAAGAATATACTTTATTCACAGAGTGTTAGGATGAACCAGTTAATTAATATTGATTGTAAATTAAATAAGTGTATGGCAATCAATGAAAAAAAATCTTGCTTAGTTTCCAAACCTGAATAACATACTATATTCACAGAGCATTACCTAAAACCAGTGCTTGACATTGATTGTAAATGAAAAGAAGTGCATAACAGTCAATGAAACAAGTACATTCTGTACTTTTCAAAACTGAAGTATATATTGTATTCACAGATCATTAGGTGAAACCAGTGATTTGATGATGGTAAGTGAAATGAAGAGAATAGCAATCAATGAAACTTCTATTTTGCTTTGTTTTCAAAAGTGTTAAGGAATACCATGATTTGACATTGATTGTAAGTGAAAACATTTGCATAGCAGTCAAAGCAACAAATATCTTTCTTAGTTTTCAAAACTGAAGAAAATACTGTATTCACAGAGTATTAGGTAAAACTAGTGTTTTCACATTGACTGTAAGTGAAAACAAGTGAATAGCAATCAATGAAACATAAAGTTTCCTTAGTTTTCAAAACTGAAGAACATTCTATATTACATAACCAGTTATTTGACATTGACTTAAGTGAAATCAAGTGCAAAGCACTGAATGAAAAAATTATCTTGCTTAGTTTTCAAAGTGAATAGCATACTGTTTTCACAGAGTTTTAGCTAAACCAGTTTGACATTGATTTTAAGTGTGAACATGTACATAGATGTCAATGAAACAAGTATATTGCTTAGTTTTCAAAACTGAAGAACATAGTGTATTCACAGATCATTAGTTAAAACTAGCAATTTGACATTTATTGTGAATGAAATGTGAATAGCAGTCAATGTAATATGTATCTTGCTTTGTTTTCAAAACTTAAGAACAAAGTGTATTCAAAGAGTGCTTAGATTTCAAAACTGGAAAACAAAATGTATTCTCAGAGCATTAGGAAAATCCACAGTTTTGACATTGATTGTAAGTGAAAGCAAGTGCATAATTGTTAATGAAACAATTATGTTGCATAGATTTTGTAAAAGAGGAGCATACTGTATTCACAGAGCTTTAGGTGAAGGCAATGTTTGACATTGTTTGTAAGTGAAAAGAAATGCATACCAGTCAATGAAACAAGACTTTGGCTTAGTTTTCAAAACTGAAGATCATAGTGTATTCAAAGATCATTAGATAAACCAGTGATTTGACTTTGGTTGTAAGTGAAAACAAGTGAATAGCTATCAATGAAACGTATCTTTGTTAATTTTTAAAACACAAGAACACATTGTATTCACAGAGCATTTATTAAAACCAGTGTTTTCACATTGGTCGTAAGTGAAAACTATGCAATCAGTCAATGAAACAAATATTATGCTTAGATTTCAAAACTGAAGAACATATTCTACTCATAGAGCTTTTGGTTAAACCAGTGATTTGACAGTAATTGTAAGGGAAAACAAGTGTGCAGTAACCAATGAAACATGAATCTTGTTTAGTTATGAAAACTGAACTACATACTGTATTCACAGGGTATTAGATAAATTCAGTGTTTTGACTTTTTTGTGAATAAAAAGAAGTGCATATTATGCAATGATACATGATGCTTGTTTAATTTTCCAAAATGAAGAATGTACTGTATTTAGAGAGTGTAAGGTTTAACCAGTGTTTTGAATTTGATTGTAAGTGAAAAGAAGTGTATAACAGTCAGTGAAATATGCACCTTGTTTAGTTTTCAAAACTGAAGAGCAGAGTGATTCACAGAGCTTTAGGTATGACCAATGATTTGACATTGATTGTAAGTGAAAACAAGTGCATAGCATTCAATGAAACAAATATCATGCTTAGGTTTCAAAACAAAAAAAAACATATTTTATTCACAGAGTATTAGGTTAAGCCAGTGATATGATATTGATTATAAATGAGAACTAGTGCATAGTAGTGAATGAAACATGAATCTTGCTTAGCTTTTAAAAAAATATACATACTGTATTCAGAAGGCATTGGATATACCCAGTGTTTTGATGTTTTTTGCAAGTAAAAAGAAATGCATAGAATTCAATAAAACATGAAGTTTGTTTAGTTTGTCAAACTGAAGAACATACTGTACTTAGAGAATGTTAGGTTGGCTAGTGTTTTGACATTGATTGTAAGAGAATACAAGTGCATAGCAATATATAAAATATGTGTCATGTTTAGTTTTCAAAATGAAGAACATTCTGTTTTCATAGAGCATTAGGAAAAACCAAAGTTTTTACTTTGTAAATGAAAACAAGTACATAGCAGTCAAAGATATCAGTATATGGCTTAATTTTCAAAACTGAAGGACATACTGCATTCACAAATCATTAGGTAAATCCAGTGTTTTGACATTGATTGTAAGTGACAAGTGCATAGCAGTGAATTAAACCTATATCTGGCTTAGCTTTCAAAACTGGAGAACATTCCACATTCAGTGAGAGATAAGACCAGTGTTTTGACATTTACTGCAAGTAAATATAAGTGCAGAGCCATCAATAAACCAGTATCTGGCTTAGTTTTCAACACTGAAGAAGTTACTGCACTCACAAAGCCTTAGGTAAAACTACCATTTTGACATTGAGTATAAGTGAAAAAAGTTCATAGCAGTCAGTGAAAACAGAAACTGGCTTAGTTTACAAAACCAAAGTATATACTGCATTCACAGAGCATTACATAAAGCCAGCATTTTGACATTGATTGTTAGTGAATACAAATTTCAAGGCAGTTAATGAAACCAGTACCTGGCTTAGTTTTCAAAATTGAAAAACATACTGCATTCAAAGTGTTTTATATAAACCCAGTGTTTTGACATTGACTGTAAGTGAATAAATGCATAGGGGTCAAAGAAAACAGTATGTGGCTTCATTTCTGAAACTGAAGAACATAGTGCAATAACAGTGTATTAGGTTAAGCCATGCCTTTGACTTTGAGTTTTGGTGAAAACAAGTTCATAACAGTCAATGAGAGCAATATCTAGCTTAGTTTCAAAAGAGATGTATAGACTGCATTCACAGCACTTTAAGTAAACCAGGGTCTTGACCTTGACTGTAAGTGAAAACTAGAGCATAGCAGTTAAATATATCAGTATGAGGCTTAGTTTTCAAAAAAGAAAACATACTGCATTCACACAGTGTGATGGCTAGGCTAATGTGTCAACT
>PVKH010049454.1:0-10099 GCA_004027955.1 Chaetophractus vellerosus | reverse complement strand
TGAACTCCCATCTTGGAAATCTCTGTCATATTCTCCAGATAAGTAGCAACATCCCCCTGAGTACAGGGGCAGTGACTGGCAAAGGAGGATAATCCATTGATGGGCCCCTGTTATTGATGATTAGCCTTATGAGTCACTGCTGTTGAAATTGAAATAGCCTAGTGTTAAAGGCTGCCTAAGAGTTGCCTCTGGAGAACCTCCTTGTTGCTCAATGTGGCCTCTCTCTAAGCCAAACTCAGAATATGAATACATTACCTTCCTCCCAGTGTGGGACATGACTCCCAGGGATGAGCCTCCCTGGCAACGAGGGATTACTTACCAATGCCAATGGCAGTAAAACTGGGAAGAGACCTCAAATAAATGGGGGAAATGGTAATGACAGATGAGTTCATAGGGCTAAAAGACTTCAAAATGAGTCAGGAGGGCAACCCAGAGGTAACAATTATGCAAATCCCAGTAGGAGCTCCTAGACTTCCAATATGGAAATCACCCCAAACAGGGCCCCAGAGGTCTTTGAAGATATCCAGGTCCTATACCAGGGCAGATAATCCCAGAGTTTGGTGCCTTACTAGTGGGCCCTAACTTGGAATTCTTGCTCCTGAGAGTGATAGAAACTGACCAAAATATGTCTACATTGCATATGGTCCAAATGTCTCCTCTATTCAAACCTATATTTGAGGCCAGAGTTTTAGGTGTACTTCCATAGAATGGAGACTACATGCTGATCATAAGCCAACCTGGTCCAGAACTCTGAGGACCTGCAACTCCTATGCTACTACTCAATGGACTCAACCAGGAGGTGGGTGGTGACAATGGAAGATGGCTATTCAGGAGAATCAAGAGAGTCTGCAGCTGCAGGCAGAATAATCCCTTCCATGGTGGAGGGGACATTACCATTCCAGACTTCAAGATTGGGGGAACAACTATGGACTAGAATGGACTTGTTGGAGTCCTGATATAGACTTATTATGTATGCAATGCAAGATATTGCAAAATTATGTGGAGCCATTGTCATTGGTCACTTTGGGAGCAGGGTGAGGGAAGAGCAATTGTAATGCAGGTTTTTTTTTTGTTTTGTTTTTTGTTTTTGTTTGTTTGTTTGTTTTTGTGGGGGTGGGACCTGGGAATTGTCATGGATGATGCTGCAATGGAGGATTTAGGCCAGTTTGTATGATCATGTATCTTTCAGGAAGTATAAAGAAGAGAGGGTTGTCTATGGCCTGAATTGTGATCTATGTCTGATGGCAAAGCCCCAAAATGTGTGTAACTATCAGAGGCATTATGCCACCCTTAGGGATGTGCATATGGGGGGTTGTGGGAGGGGTGGGAGGGTGGCATATGGGTACTCCTGGAATCTCTGTGTAACATTTGTGTAATCAATGTATCCTAAAAATGTATATAGATATATAAAAAATAAATTAAAAATTAATTAAAAAATAAATAAAAAATAAAAGGGAAAATTTTAGGTTGTATATATGTCATTAGAATAAAATTTTAAAAAATCACCAGAGGACTGTACAACACAGTGAACTGTAATGTAAACTTAAACTATAATTATAATAGTATAATTTATAATAATATTGTTTAATCATTTGTAATAAAGGTACCACATTAAAAAAAATTCTACTTTTAAAAAAATATTTCTTTACTTAGGGTTCACTCTTTGTATAGTGCAGTTCCATGGACTAAAAAAAAACACTTTTTTTCTAAATTCTATCTTTATGCTTTGTGTGTCCCAAACCATGTATTTATTGTTATTTTTTATCCATTTGTATTTCTGAAAATTTACCAGAGATCTTAGTTTCCTTATGCTATTTAATCTGCTGTCTAGTGCCATTCCCTTTTAATCTGATGTCATCATTTACATTTCTTGTAGGGCAGATATAATGTTGAATATTTCCCTCGGTTTTTGTTTATTTGGGAATGTCTTAATCTCTGCCTCATTTTTGAAAGGCAATTTGACTTGATGTAAAGTTTTTGTTTGGCAATTATTTTCTTTCATCACTTTAAAAATGTCATCCCACAAATATCTTGCCTCATGATATCTAATTAGAAATTGGCAATTTATCTAATTAAGGCTCCCTTTTACACGGCATGTTATTTTTCTATTGCAGCTTTCAGAATTCTTTCTTTGCCCTTGATATTCAGCAGTTTGACTATGAAGTGACTGGTCAGGGTTTTATAGTGTTTATATTGTTTCGAGTCTGTTGGGGCCTATGAATGTGGATATTCAAATCTATCGATACATTTGGGAAGTTTTCTGCCAATATTTATTTGTCTTTTCTGTTTCTATTCCCTTTTGGGATCCCCATAAAGTGTATATTGATATGCTTGATGGTGCCATGTACCACAGGTGTCTTAGTCTTTACTCATTTTGCTTTCATTCTTCTTTGTTCTTCTCCTAAGACTGACTCATTGCAATTGCCTTACCTTATAATTCACCGATTATTTCTTCTGCCAACTCCAGTCTGCTGTTTGAAACCTCTAAGAAATTTTTAATTTTAATTATCGTGGTTTTCAACTCCAGTATTTATGTTGGGTTCCTTTTATAATTTGTATATCTTTGAGAGTCTCATTTTATTATTTTATTGTTTTCCTGATACACTTTAGTTGTTTTCTGTCTTTTTCTTTAGTTCTTTGAACATTTTGTTTTCTTTTAAGATTTCATCCTTTATGCCCCAAGTCTGTTATTCTTTGTTGATTGTATCTGAAGTTTTATTTTGTTTCATTGGATGTGCCATTATTTCTTTTTTCTTTGTTTGTCTTTTAAGTTTTCATTGCACACTATACACTTTAATAGTTTAATGTATTTACTATGTAATTTAGTCCCTGAACTGAATGTTTCTTAAGTTTATATCCGGGTGGTAATATGACAGAAATTTCCTTGACTGACAAGAGCTTACAAAAAACAAGCAACCTAAGGCAACAAATAGCCTTCACAGGTTTTGAAAGTTGTCTTGGTATTGGCAGGTGCTTTCTTTAAGAGTTTAGCCTTCTTTCTGGGAAGATCAGTCTGAGACAAATACATGGTTCTAATATGCCTTTTATGAGCATGTTACTGGTTGCACGGTTGTAATGTCCTCTCTATTCCCTTTGAAATAAAACCCCTCCAGGGGCCGGCTCGATAGCCCAGTGGATAGGGTGCCAGCATACCACATGGGAGGCCCTAGGTTCGATTCCTGGGGACCTCTCCTAGCGGGCAGACCGCCTTGAGAATGGCAAGCCACCATGGGTGGGCCGGAGCCACCATGGGCAGGGCAAGAAGCTGCTACGGACAGGGCAAAAGCTGCCACGGGCAGGGCAGGTTGCCCGCGGATGCAGCGCAGCCAGCCACCTGTGAACTGAAGCAAGCGCCGACCGTGAACGGACGCAGAGACTGCCCACAAGCGGGGAAAGCTGCGCCTGCACAGTGACCACTCTCGGCGCGTCGCCGCAGCGGGGGGAAGGGGAGATATGTAATAAAATAAATAAATCTTTAAAAAAAAAAAAAGAAATACCCCCCCCAGGTGATCCATTGTATGTCTTGCACAGTGATCATTTGCTCTAGGCTGCTGTGATTGATTTGATTGTTGCTTACACTTCTTTCAGTATCTCTAGGTTGCTTCTGCCTGCCAGGCAACTTTTGAATGTGGAGCCAGAGATAAGAGTTCTAGTTCAGCCTTTTATGTGACAGGTTAGTATGCCCATAAGGATTCCTCTGCTTCCTCTGGAACAGGTCCAGGGACTCCCAAATGAAAGCACCTCTGGTCTCCATACTATATAAGGAAGGCAATGGGGGAAGTACTAGCAAAAGTTCCATGAGCTTTTCCTACCAATTATAAGCTGTGTATTTTTGATTTAGCATGCACATGTTATTGCAGCCCTCTAATGTTTTTATTCACAGCTCTGGGGAAGATGGCTCTGTAGTTTTCGCTACTTGTTCAAAGATTCTCTGGGGATACAGAAACCAGGAGCAGCCTATGCCAATAACTTGGTCAACCAGAAGTCCAAGTGTTCCTTTATTTATGCATGTTTTGTTTTCATTATTTGAAAATATGATTAATAATAGCACATTAGAAATATTTTTCTGTCTCAGTGACAGTTTCTCTTACCTAATTTGCTGGGTTGATTTTTTATGGGTAAGGATAATATTTTTCTGTTTCTTGAAGATCTTGTAAATATAAAAAAATTGACATTTTAGAAAATATATTGTAGGGACTCTGTATTCTGTGTATAGTGTCTTATTAAATACTGTTGTTACTTTTTCTCCAAAGTTAGTGTTCAAATTAACACTTCCATCAGTGTTTTATGAAAGTTCTAAATTCTCTACTTCTTCCCCAACACTTGATATTTTCACCTTTTTATTTTAGACTTTTTGATGAGAATGCAACATCTTCTTGTGCATTTTCCAGATTATTAATAGAGTTGACAAACTTTGCTTTCTTTTTTATTTTTATTTATTTTTATTTTGGGGGGAAGTATTTTGATGTCCATTTTTTACATGCCTTTTCAATTGTTTTGCCCATTTTCTATTGGATTCCCTTTCTTGGTTTTAATGGTCAGTAGGGATTCTTCATGTGATTTTTTATGAACATTTTGTTAGTTATATACATAGTAAACTCTTTTCTCTTTGGCTTGCTTTTTAACTCTTTAAGTGGCTTTTTAAATGCTAATATTGTTCAATGTATAATTTTTCTCCTTTTTTTCAGTACATTTTTATCTTGTTTCAGAAAATTTTCCTATTAATTTAAAGTAGTCTAATTTATATTTTATTTTAATTTTTCTATTTATACCAGAAGTTATTTTTGCAGATAGGAAGGTATATGATAGGCATCAATATCTATGGTATTTATAAATATGAAATTGATCAGACACCATTTATAATATAACATAATATCATTGGACTACCTAATTCTATTTCTTTCTACTTTGATATTGTTTGATTATTCTTTGTTCTTTGCAAAACCCATTCCCCAGAAGATACTTTGGGTTTTAGATGGGATTGCATTGAATATATAAATAAATTTAAGCTTAATTGACTTCTTTGCCATAGTGAGCCCTCCCATCTCTGAATATGCATATTTCATTTGGATATTTTTGTCTTTGGAGTTTCTACTTTATTTCAAAAATTTAATTTTAATGTTCCTGGTATTTTGATGACATTTAATTGTTCATTTAAAATACTATTTTCAATTTTTTTGCTGTTATTTGGAAATGCAATTGATATTTGTAAATATATTTTGTCTAGTAACCTTCCTATATTCATTTATTATCCTAAACTTTGGATTTCTGCATAGAAAATTTTATCATCTGCAAACAGTTTTTTTCCCTCACTTCAAATATAATTTTATTTCTTTTTATTGACTTGTCTTTTTTAGGACTTTTGATGCAGTTTTGAAAGAAGTGCAGATAGGAGGCATCCTGGTTTCAGTCTTGGGGGAAATTTTTCAAAAACTCACATAATGCTTTGCTTTACATAGTTTATCAATATTTAAGAAGATTTCAGCCATTATTATATATTTTTATTTTATTTTCAAAGAAGCTTTAGATTACATAAATGTACATCAAAAGTATAGAGGGATTCCCATATACCCCACCCTCTTCCCCTCCAACACTTTTCCCCATGAACATCTTTCATTAGTGTGGTATATTTGTTAAATTGATAACACATATTGAAGCATTGCTACTAACCATGGACTATAGTTTACATTGTGGTTTACACTTTGCACCGTACAATTTTATAGGTTCTGACAGAGTGTATAATGGCCTGTATCCATCATTGTTCTGTCATGCATGGCAATTCCAATGTCCCAAAACTGCCCCATTTTGCACCAATTCTTTCCTACTCCCCACAGAACCTCTGGTAGCCATTGCTTTTATATCAATGTTACAAGTTCTTCCATTGTTAGAATACTAAGTCTACTTTAGTCTATAATTTTATTCCCCCATTATGCTTATTCATAAAACCTATGATAGGGCAGAAGGGGGTGATTAGGCAGTGGATAGAGTGATGGTGGTTCAGTGATTTCATTGGGGTTGGTGGTGCTGGAATGTGAGGGGGAGTAGGATGAGGGTTTGAGTTAGACAATCCATAGAACTGGGAGGTGGACTGGAGGAAGGAACAGGTTAGCTCTGGGGATTTGTATGCCTGTGATTAAAACTACAATAGTGGGAATGTTCTTTTGGCAAATATGGCATGGGAAGTTACTGTTGCAGGGCATCAGGGGTGGAGAGATTAGCGGATTAAGGTTCACCTGGGGCATGCTTATATTGAAATTGAAAGTGCTCATCTTGTCATAGTGGATCAATTCAGTGGGTGGAGACCCACACAATAAACAAAATATTAAACTTCCATCCTGGGGAGTCCTATATTCTCAATTAGATGGGCAAGAATCTCTCAATAATAAAGGCAGTGCCTAATAAAAGTAAACAGACCAATATGTCAAGCCCTCAACATTATTGCATGTAACTATGACACTTATTCTTCAAAAATTGAAAATTAATGGTTACTATAGTTTCCAAGGGAAGGGGGAGGAATGAGTAGAATTTTATTATTTTTTAATCTTTAATGTGTTAGGTTATGCTATGAAAATTTACTTCCTCAGTCAATTACAGTGATTTATTTTCAAATATTAAGCATTCTTATGTTTCTAGATTATGCTCCCTTAGTCATAATATCCTATTTTTATATTTCTGCCTATGGGTCTTTTCCTCAGACTTGTTTTCCAGGGCATAACATTAGTTAGCCTCATCCAAGTTGTGTATATCAACTTTTTCTTTTTAATGCTGTGTATTCTTCCATTTTATTATACCAGAATTTATTTATTCATTATTCATTATCCTAACAAGTTTCAAGTTTATGAATAAAAATGTTTTGAGCATTTTGTTCATATATTTTAATGGTTTCATGCACTCATATATAAATGGAAGCCCTGAGTTATAATTTAAGTATATGTGTAGCTTATTGCCAAACCATTTTCTAATGTGGTTGTAATATTTTCCTAAACCTGTTAGCAACATATGAATTTTGACTTTGAAAAAAATTTATATGCCTATTGACTATTTTGAAGGCCTTCAATGGAAACTTTGTGCATGTTTAATCATCACATTAATACTTTACCTATTGCATTTTAGTGGTTCTGGATATGAATCTTTTGTCAAATTTACATATTGTATGAATTTCCCTCTATATTCAGTGGCTAGAGTTTTTATTTTTTTATGGTATATTTTCATGGACAGAGGTCTTCAACTTTATCATATGCCAGTTCTTCTGTCAATCTTATATTTATCATTTGTATGTACTAATGAGCAAATCTTTTCCAACCCAAGCTCATGAAGACCTTGAAATGTCCTATGTCTATTCTCAGAATTTCATTCTTTTAACCTTCACATTTATGTTTATGATACATCTTCAATCAATCGTTTGTATGGTTGGAGTTAAAGGTGAAAAGTTCATTTGTGTTTTCCATATGTATATCCATTTATTCTAGCACCATTTATTGAAGAAAATATCTTTTCCTTCTGAATATCAGTGACTCCAATGTATAACAAGTAGTGTTGCATGTGTGGATCTACTGTTGGGCTTATCATTTTTTGTATGTGTTAACTTGTTTGTCCAATTATTGTCTTAATTGCTGTAGCTGAATATTGAGTTCTGAAATTGGGTAGAACAAGTCATTGAACTTTGTTCCCATGCTTCAAATTATCTTGGCTCTCCTAGGTCATTGAATATACAAATAAATTATAAAGTCATTTTCACGTTTTCTTCACACTCATACAAACCCACACACAAATATGCATATACATGTGTACAAAGAATGTTATAAATCTTATTTAGACTTTCATTGACTTTATTGATCAAGTTTTAGAGAATTTATACTTTATGACATTATACTTGCCAACTCATGTATTTAAAATTTCTCATTATCTATGGCTTCTATAATTCATACTGGCAATATTTTATACATTTTAGTATAAATAAGTTCCACATGATTTGTAGACTATTGCTAGTTATTTGATGTGTGTTTTAATGCTATTAAGTAGATTTTTAAAAATTTTTTATACATACCCCCCCCTTTTTGCTTGTTCTTGCTGTGTTCATTTTTCTCTGTGTTCCTCTGTGTCTGCTTGTCTCCCCCTGCTGGGGGGACCTGCTGAGTCAGCTCACCAGCACGGTGGCCTGCCTGCTCATGGGGGCTCACACTTGCTCATG
Organism: Chaetophractus vellerosus; assembly: GCA_004027955.1. NCBI lineage: Eukaryota > Metazoa > Chordata > Mammalia > Cingulata > Chlamyphoridae > Chaetophractus > Chaetophractus vellerosus. The sequence continues at coordinate 1,908 of PVKH010049454.1, read as the reverse complement.
GGGGCTTGCCTTTTTGCCCACCCATGGGGCCTTGTCTTTGCCCACAGCAGCATGCCCTGCCTGCATTGGCTTGCTTTCTCAAGGCAGTCTGCCCTTTCGAGGAGGCCGGGGGACTGAACCTGGGGCCTCCCATGTGGTAAACCAGTGCCCTACCAACTGGGCTATACAGTCAGACCCAATAGATATTTTTAAAATTTTATTTTCCAAATCCTTTCTGGACACTTTGTAGAAAGTAACTTGATATTTGCATATTAACTTTGCTAAATTGAGTTACTATAACTTATCATTTTTGAAGATTTGTTTGGATTCTCTACATGCAAAAATACACTCGAGAGAAAAATAATTCTTGTCATGCCATTACACACTTTATATCTATTTTATTTTTCTATTTTATTTTATTACATATTTTTCAGTTATTTTTTTCATTTTGATTTATTTCAAAATACTTGTATATATATTTTTTGTATTTTGATCTATCTTTTCTAACACAGAGGTTGTTTAATGAGTGTGTTGCTTAATTTCCAGGCATTTGGAGATTTATTACTGGAATTTATATTGTCAATTTTAAGTTAAATTCTAATGTGATTAGGAAATATTGTCTATATTATTTCATTTATTGAAATTTTTCTATGGTGTCATATATAATCAAACATTTGCAAATGTTCCATGTTAATTTGAGAGTGAATTTTCTATAGATGGCCGTATTGTTATGCATTTCAGTCAATTCAATAAGTTTGATTTTGTTGTGATTTTATATTTATTGGCTTGTTCTGTTTTTCCTTAATTTTTAATTTCTCTGGTATTAATATAGTTATATAACTTCCTTTAAGCCCATATTTTAATGTTGTATCTTTTTCCATCTTTTTATTTTCAGTCTGTGTCTTGTATATCATAAACAACATATATTTGGGGTTTGCATTTTGTAGTTTTTCTTTGTTTGTTTTCTTAATCTAGTCCAGTGTTTCTCAAATGGGACAATTTTTCCCGATACAGTATTTTTTTTTTTTGGTGTCTGAAGACATTTTTATTGTCACAACAAGAAACAGGGTGTGCTTCTGCCATTTATTGCTAATCATCCTACAATGCGCAGGTCAGTGTCATGACAGTTATCCAGGCAAAGATGCCAATAATACTGAGGTTGACAGTACTGAGGTTGAACTATCTGAAAAAAAATGGGGGTCTGTGATTGTCATAGCTTATTTACAGATAACATTTTCATGTCCATATTTAATTTATGTTTCCCCTTCTGAACTTTTTTCTTTCTTTCTGCATAATCTTGAATTCATCAACTGTCTACTACTAAATTTCTTTCCTTTATTATATTTTTATCTGCATATTTTGATCGGTTCTGTTATTGGTTCCTCTAGAAATGCAATATACCTCTTTAACTTATTAGAAGCTCTTAAAAATCAATATTTTTGCCATGTTCAACACAGATAGAAAATTACAGAAGTTTAATTCACAAAAGCACTTTTATCCTTTTGTTCTTTCTGTCTTATTTTTACTTCTCCATGTGTTACAATACCCTTAGGAAATAATTTTTGGTGTTGCTTTAATCAGTCTATATCCTTTACCAATTTATACATATTTACCCTTGTGGCTTTGTGGGCATTTTTCTACATTCAAGCTCTTTTTCTGGCAGATAATTTCCTTCAGCTTTTTTCATTTGGTATTTTTTATTACATGATCTGCTGGCAATAGAATCAATCAGTTTCTGTTTGTTCATAATGTCTTTTCTTAAACTTGTATAATTTTAATTTTTTCCAAGCAGGATAGAATTTTGAGTAAGCATTTTTATTCCTTTCAGACTTAGGATGCCATTCCATTTTCATACTTCTTAATAATTTATTTGAAGTTTTTGAAATAATCTTAATGATGCTGATTTGGCCATCATCTGCATAGGTATGA
>PVKH010049453.1:0-10098 GCA_004027955.1 Chaetophractus vellerosus | reverse complement strand
TCCTGGGAGTTGTGAAGCACTGTCCTGGTCTGTTGACCCCCAACACATGTCTCTTGGACAGCTTTTGGCTCTTTCTCCATTGTTTTTGTGAAAGAGTTGAGACCTGACTACCTATTCTGATGCCATCTTCCCACAACCCCTCCCCATGTGCTCTCTTGTGATGTGACCCTCCCACGCCCCCCACCAGGAGAGTCTGACTCTCTTCCCCTTGAACCTGGGCTGGCTTTAGTGACTCACTTGTAACCAGTACAAAGGAGTGGAAGTGATCCTGTGTCTCTGCCTTGGTCTCTTGGAATGCTGGTTCTCAGGGTGCTCCTTGGAACACATACACATGAGGGGAGTTAATGAGATAATGTAACTAAGAAGCATCTGGCTAGCTATTAGCAATATTTAATTACCCGTACATGTCATCAAGAGGAGTGGGAGGTGGCACAGAATAGGATTCTAACAGAGGTAATTTAGCACATAAATCTTTGAGAGGGAGGGAGGGGAAGTAAGGTGGGGACACAAGAATGCATATGGATCAGATTTAGGGATAACTAAACTTGGCACCATTTAACAGAGTGGAGATAGCAACTTACTTGAAAACACTTGCTATGGAAACTGTTTGAATAGAAAGTAAAAACAATCCACAACCAATATTGGAAAAACTCACATACAGTATGATGCCAGTCCATCTTCAAACAGAAGTTTCCAGCAAGGTGAAGATGACTCCAAACTCTGGCCATCTTCAATAACACTCACCCTATTCCCACCTTCTCAATTCTTTAGACAACCTCATGGAAGTTCCCACTTCCCAAGATGGTGTAGGACCAGCAGAATGACTTCCTTGTGTCCAAGAGTAGCACAGAGTTATCAAGAAGCAGCCAGATCTCCAGGAGACTTGAAGACAGGGGAGAGGAATGAGTTAGCAGTGACCTATATGGACCAGTGACTGAAGTCCAGGTAGTAGGATGGACAACTCAGAGGATACCAGAAATGGCAGATGCTGTTCTACCCCCATCCCCGATTCTTGGGCCCTATGAAGGCTTAAAATACCCTAGAGAAAAGAAATACTACATTGACCATGATTAACTTTCTACCACCCTAGCAAAATGAGGTTGAAGGGTATCACAATAAAAATTAAGTTGATTTACCAAGAAATAAACACACAAGTTTACAGTTGAGACAATTGCCACTGCACTAACTGGCTTTCTTCTCAATTCCCTCTTATATAAGAAATGATGATTTTTATTGATGTTCCAACAAGAATATATTTCACGGCATTGAATTAAAAACCACAAATGTGATATCTGTGAATACTCCAATCTGGCAGTTCTCAACATGATCCCTCTTTCCCCCTGTTCTGGGAGACATTTGTCAATATTTGGAGACATTTTTGGTTGTTACAATTAAGGGGAAGGAGGCCGAGAGTGCTGCTAAACACTCTGCAATCCACAGGGCAGCCTCCCATCACAAAAAATTATACAGCCCAAAATACCAATAGTGCTGAGGTTGAGAGACCCTGCTCCAACCCAAATCATTCAATAGGTTTCCTCTGGACATGAGTTAGTATAAGATGCTTATGTACACAAATACAAATATCTGTGAAATATCTAAATCCCAGATTTCTTGCCTCATTTCCTTCATATTCACATTTATAGGTACAGTTGTGCTCTACATGTTACCCCAAAAATTGTTATAATCTAGTTAGGTAACCCCTGTCTCACCTAGACTGAAGTTCTCCTTGCTCGACTCTAACTCCACTTATTTATTCAACCATCAAACAGTAGGAACTCATTTTTTTAAACCAAAGATCTGAAGACTATGGAAAGAGATCATGGAAGAAATTAATATATTCCAAAATCAGAGAAAATAATCCATTGGGAGCAGTTGAGCTATGGCGGAAGGAGGCAACATGATATGGCTTGCGGAGTCAAAGTGCTTTGACCTGGTGAGCATTTTGAAACAAAAGTCACCAAATGTGCTAGCTGTTACAATCACCTATTTGTTGTCAACTCTGTGTGTTGGTCCGTTGATTTTGTAAAAATGCCTAGCAGTTCATATTCAAGTACATATAGTTTAAAAGCACTAAATCTATTTCATCTGTGACCAGAAACAGAGAAAATAGCCTCTCTCTTTGGAATAACTAACAGCATGTAGAGCAATAAACAGCTTCTAGAAATTTTAGAATGCATCAAGAGGGAGGCTATGGGAAACAGGCTCAATTTGTTGGGAATGTCTAAACATTACAGTAGATGAATTCTGCATATCAGTTTCGAATTATTGACAATTCCTGTTAAGGAATTTCCCTTTATGCCTGGTTCAGGGGAAAAAATTTTCTTACACCTAAATAAGGGAGGTTGTCAACCCATCTTACTCAGAAAACAAAAAGTTTCAGTTCATTTCTCAGGGGTTTCAACAAGTTATAAGGATAATATTCTTTCATGAAAGATTCAGTTTCTGCGAAGTACGAAGTATTTCTCACATCTTCCATGAAACACTGCAAAGAAATTTAGAATGAACTAAAAAAAAATGTATGCTAAATTATTTGTATTTGACAGATCCCACGCAATAAGCATTTTTCATTTCTTCCTGTGCTTTTTTACTTTATGGACATTATTATGGTCAGCATTAATGGGTATTTTTGAGGTGAATTCACATTGCTATATATTTGCTGCAGAACTTCAATATTTCAGGATGCTGTGGATATGAAACCATCTTCTTATATATACACTCTCTCAAAGCCACATTTTTTTTCAGAACAGAATACAAAATGAGGAAAGCTCCTGCAATAAGAATTTCAAATCTTTGTATAGGTAATGCCTTTTCTTGAATGTGGCACACTCGAAGAAATGCAAAATGGAAGTTGGAATGGTCTTATACTCCGGGGTCCCTTTTAAAGGAAATAGAAACAGGAGTACAGACAAAGTTAGGGAAATATAACCAAAGTAGATGGGGGAGATACATCTGTGGATTTTGTCTGCATCATCATTGCTATGACAATGTCCTAATTTCTCTTGGGGACCACGAGACCCTCCTCTCAGTCCATGTCCTCCAGGAATGGGTCCAAGATTGTTCCGGTTCTCTATTTCTGGGTAACAAATTATCTTAGAATTTAGTAGCTGAATTTATTGCTCATGATTCCATGGGTCAGGAATTCGGGGAGGGATGGGCCATCTCTGCTCCAAGCAGCAATAGCTAGACTCACTCATTGAGCTGCATGCTGGTGAGGAGTGGGGGGCTCGACTGGAGGGTCAAAAAATAGCCTTCCTCACATGACTGGGGGCTGGTGCTTTCTGTCAGCTGGGGAACTCAATTCTCTTCCATGAGACCTCTCTCTTCACATGGTCTCTCTTTCCACACGGATAGCCTGCATTTCTTAAAATGGAGATTCAGGGTAGAAAAAGAATGAAAGCAAAAGTTTCCAAGCTTAAGGCCCAGGTGGACAGAAGTACTCTGGCTACATTCTGTTGGTCAAGGCAAACCAAAGGACCAGCCCAGGTTTGAGGGGAGGGGAAAGAGATGCCACCTCTTGATGGGAAAAGGGATACAAGGTTTTATTGCAAAAGAGCATGTGGAATTGGAAGCCATTTTGGGGAGGGACAAAATTGTACCACACTAAGACCAAGATTAGACAACAACCAGGAAGGAAGTGTTCTGTTTCTGTTTGAGTTGATAAAAGGGGATAGAATATAAGTGTAGAGTTGCTTACTGGCACTTGTCATATGAGTAGAGAACTTGTCTGAGAATGGAGCCAACTCAGAGTGAAAGCTGGACAAAATCCTGCCAATATTATTTCAGCACTTGACTCCAACTATACCTGAAGCTAGTACTATCATGGACTTTTTAATTACATGAGTCAAATCATTCCTTTTTTTGTTTAAGGCAGTTTTGCTTGTATTCCTGTGATATGTAAATGAAACAACCCCGAGGGATAGAGAAGCCTGAGCATCAGAATAAAAAGGAAGAACCAGACCACTTTCCCCACTGGAGCCTGAAAGCACTGAAGTGAGAAAGCTGAACAGCATTTGGTCCTCCTCCAATCCAGTCCTCACTTCTCTGCCATTTAGCAAGGCTATTTTCAGGCTATAAGTTCTCTGGCCTGGATTATACCTGCCTAGAACTGTATGAGTGTTTGTTTACCTAGAACAGCTACCTCTGATAGTGTCGACAGGATGAGAGCAAGTCAGAGTCAGGGCCATGAAGCAGCACCAAGCATGAGGGTGTTCATGTCAGGACAATGGTAAGAACATAAAAACGAACCACAGGGTCAGAAGCTGAGATAGTCAAGAATAGGCAGGGAAGGGGAATGAGAGACAGGTCAGGTTAACAAGAGAGTGTGCTGGAAACCTGTAAGAGAACAGCAGACATGGCCTAGGTAGGTGCCAGTAAGGTCAAAGGAGTCAGATAGGACTGAAGGCATCTCTCATCGAGGCCATTTCAAGGAGATAAGAGTGGTTTAGTTGACCTAGCCATCAGAAATTGTTCTGAGATTCTTAAATAAAACTCAACTTTGGTCTTTATCCCAAAGTTGTTCTTAAACCCTGAAGGAAGGGACTCCAGACTTAATATAACCACTTGGTCATTTCCTCAAGGTGATACTATCTGCAGGTGCTGGCTAGGTCCATGCTGAGTCAGGCACAGTTCTTAGGACTAGAGCAGTACTAATGAGGTTTGCAGTAGCAGGATGGGTCTGTGCTAGATTAAACAATTCACTGAGACATGCCACCCCTCTACCCTTTACACTGATTCTCTTGTGTGTCTGGTCTTGACTTGAAGAAGACATCAAGGAGATTCTTTAATAGCAGTTATTTTTTATTTAAGAGTCTGTCAGAAGCTGTACTGAGCACCTTACAATCACTTATTTGATCTATGCCACTGGCATTATCATCCCCATTTTTTCATGTGCCCACCATATCGTTTATTTTCAATAAGAGCACACACTAATCAAATTATTCCATTTTCTGAACATAGACTTTGTATTGCTTTGTGTAGATTACTTTTTCCTATAAATAAAGTGAAGTGTCTCATTTTTCCCAATACCTAAAGGCAAAGACATCTAAATCACCTCAAATAACCTAACATTTGGAAACTCACTAATTATGAAGTCAAAATATACCAACCTACAAAAGCATCGATACAGCCCATTTTCCTTTTTCAGTCCTTTTGTGTGTGTATTAAGTCTGGTAAAATTGAAATCATATTCAAGAGTCCAACATCTGGAAGTGAGTAGCAAACAATCCTATCAAATGCTGAGTCCTCAAAAACAGGGGTTTCTGAACCCGTCTGATTATCTGAATTCATGTGAGCTTGTTAAAACTACTGATTCTGTTGCCCCACTCAAGACCACTCAAAACATCTGGGTGTGGGACCAAGGAATAACTTTTTTTTAAATACCGCCTAGAGTAGACCATTTTGCTTACCAGCTAGATTCCACAACCACTTTTTAAAATCTTATCAATAGGAAACAAAATGCTTTAAAAATAAGTGATTTTGTAGACTGTTAATGTCAGCTGGGAGAATTTAACATAATTCATCAAGATGCTACTGAAGCACCTTTGATTTTCTGTTCATTGTTTAACTGAGCCAATTTAATCCTTTTCCTTTTCTTTCATTGCAGAGGCATGGAGGCATTTACTCTGTCCAAGTCTGAAACTAAATGAAGTTTAATTACTATTCTCCTACTGGCATTACATTTATATGTCGAGGTGGAAGTATTTGTCACTATTTCTCAGTTTGGGATTTCCAATCCTGCTTGGCTGAGGTCCATCCTGCCTCCCCTCCTCTAGGAATATTGTAGCCTCCGGGTGTCCTCTGCTTAGAAAGACCTCCTCTCTCCCCACACAAAACTGTGCCTCTTTCCTCTAGGGTATATGCATCAAGACTCAGCACTCAGACTGACTCCATGCCTTAGTGATTATGCTCTTAATCTGAATTCAGACAGTCGTTTTCTTTTGCCTTAGACACCCTTGATTCTACGTGAACTATGAATTCTACCAAGGACACACCACTTTCGCCGTTTGCGGTGCCTTAAGCAGTAAGTGCCAGAGTAGGCATGAGATGAGAGCTTGCTGAGCAAGTGGGTGGACGGATGCATGACCTGGCTCTTAATGCTCAATCAAATTATTAGGAGGTTTCTAAGATTTCCCTAGGCAATCGAAGGCCAAATCAAGAATGTTGTTCACTTGACTTCTTTGAGCCTCAGTGTCCTCACCTATAAAATGGAGAAAGAAGAGTCAGGACAAGATAATTCCTAAGATCCTTTAGAGCCTGATGTTAACTAAATGTAGCTACAACTGGATGGAGAAGTCTCCTCACCGTCTTTTTTTTTTTTAAACTTGAATTAACAAGATTCTCAAGTACATTTATATTTACATATACACAGATAAACATATACATACAAACATGACACACTCCCTCACCTACTTCAGACTTTTGTTCAAATGTCACCTACTCAGATACTTCCCTGTTTTATTTAAAACTGCAACCTCTCCCCAACTTTCCACTTCCCTGCTTCATTTTTTCCCAAAGCACTATCACAATCTGATACCATATAACTTATTTATTCTGTTTATTGCTTGTCTTCCTCCACTAGAATGAAAGTTCCATGAAGTCAGAGACTGTGGTCTGTTTTATTCCCTTCTATATCCCAGCAACTAGAAAAGCACTGAGCATTTAAGAGGTATTTGCTCAATGAAGGAATCAAACAGTAATGGAACATAATAGGTTAACTTGATGCAGAAGGACTTGAATATCAACAAGAGCCATAAGCAATATTTTGTATGAGTGTAAAGAAAAGAGCAGTTGATTCTGACCAAAGAAAACTCAGGGAAGTGATCATGGAGGGGTGTCATAGGAATTGGGACTTGAAACATTGAGAGGTGGACACTGGAGAAAGGATTTTCTGAGCAAAGGACATGGCAATAGTAAAGGCCTACAGGCGTGAATGTACAAACACCTTTGGGAAAGAGTGATTGATCCAACCGATTTAGCAGCAGCATGTGGTTTTGGCCATGGTAGCAAGCTTGCAGACGTGTTTCTGATATAGGACATCACTTTATTTTAGGAGGAGGGAGAAGTGGCTTGCCAGGCTGTTGGGGATGTAACTCAAGAAGCTGAAGACTAGAGTAGAGGTGAGGGAAGAAGGCAGGTAGGGGCCGGCTGCCACCTGCTTCCGGGGAAGAAGGTGGAAGCCTGTGCCCAGTGGAATAAATGACAGGAACAGATGCAAGCCCGAGACAGGGGCTCACCCTAAGCTAGGCTGACCCTTGTCATCACCATTCAGGAAAAGTGCCAATCTTCTAAAGTTTAAGATTTGGACAAAGCAAATATGATTTCTTCAGAGTTATTTGGGTATAATGCTGCCAAGAGTTAAAAAAAAAAAAAGGATGGAATGACCTCTCCATGCCCCTAACGTACATGTACATAAAAGCAGGATGCATTTTTCCATCAATAAATGTAACCATATTCAACAGTCTTGGGTTTTCAGCTGAATCAGTTCATTTAGTGTCTATATTTTCCCACACCACTTTTTAAAGCTCTACTTATTCCATATCATGCCACCTTACCCCCTATCAGTGCCACTTGACTATCGTCTTTCAGCAATTACCCAGTCTTTGTGACTGCTATCTACTCTTCTGATCTTACCTTGTTTATTTTGCAGACTACTATCTGCCATACTCTCTCATGTTGCACACAAATTTAACATGCAAGCACTCTTTGTTTTGTCATGTAAGTCACTTTTTTTTTTTTAAAGCAAAGTGCTCTAGTGATCATTAGTCTTTTTTATTCTCTAGATGATAGCTTGATTTCAAACAGTGGTATTTGGTTCTCAAAATATGATCCATAAGCTACTACAAGAGAAGAAGCTATAGTTTGTCATTTTCACTATCTATGACTTAGATGAAATATTGTCCCTGCTTCATTCAATTTCTGGCAAGAGTTAAGAATTTCCTTGTTTCTCTTAATAAAATGTAAAAACATCACTTATTTTTTACCTATTCAATGCAAGATGCCCCCATCTACTCCAATGAGGTTTTTTTCATCAAGTTCTGGGGAAAGCCAGGTAGGAAGGCTTTCAAGCCCTAAAAATAGAAGTGGAACAGAGAAATTTAAAACCCAGTGATACAAAAGCCGATTTTAGAGTTTCCAAGACTGTTTGGGGTAAGGTAAAAATCTACAACCTCATCAAAGGGATGCAAGGTAAATATGCACTGCAGACTGTTTCCTTCTGCTCTCTAAAACGTCTCATTCTTTACAGAAGGCCGTTAGAGTGATCTGATCAGATTTACCCCTTCCAAAGTCCACTTGATTTTTTTTCTCAGTTCGCTTGTTTAATGAAATATGCCAGATTTTTCTCAGGTCCATACTTTGCAGCATAGCCCTTTTTTTTTTCATGGATTGGCACAGGGATCATTATCACTGCCCCAAAGATAAATCCTGGCTTCCAGAATGACTTCAATGAATCTCTTAAGTATTCTAAGTTGCTAGTCACTTCCAAGGCCTCCAGAGTAGGCCACCCCACATGCTACTCACACTTTTCCATAGATCAGCCCTGGATAGGCTGATAGGCAAGGAATATGAGACAATTTCTGTGGGTTCAAATTCCAGCTCGACCACATGCTAAAGCTGGGTGTCTCTGGCAATATCACAAAATCTCCCCGAGCCATCACTTTGTTGCTCTAGAAGAAAAGACTATAATAAATCCTTCCTCACAGGGATGCTGGGAAGATTAACTAAGAAAACCCATGTTATCTACCCCAGTGAGAACCAGATAAAAGATTCTAAAATACATGTTCGCTGAACCTGAATCTCCACAATAATTCGCTGCTTCCAAACAAAGTTATCAAATATAGTGGTAGACGTAGATTTAAATTGGTGGAAATAGTATATAATTTGATTAAAGTCTGCATGCAAAGTAAAAGATCATACTATACCACACTGATATACTGACACACAGGGTACAATTGTACAATTATAATTATACAGATATTTTTCACATTGTGCATGCATACTTTGATGATTGTCATGGCAATTATTTTTTTATTCTCTTATTTTAGTTTCAACTGGGCAGAGAGAAATTTTTTATTTAAGTTTGGAGAAGGAATGGGATCACGGGGGAAGGCTCTTATTTAAGATATGGAATCTGATGACGTAAAGATGTAAAATTAGTCTTTAGCTTCTCTGTGCTTTGGTGCTTAGTATATATAAAAAAAATACTGAGACCCTGTCTTACAAGAAAAATTAGTTACATTAGGAAAACCTTTACCTGAATTAAGGTTATAAAGAACAATCAGCCAAAGGGTCATGGCCCAACATTTTGGACTGGCAGAAGGTAAGAGGGGCTACTTGAATGAGACAGTCTGGCTCTTATAAAATAAGAAACAGCTTTGACGTCAGCGCTGTCCTTGAACTGAACCGCTTAAAGGTTCAAATTGGGTTCAGTTAAATTATCCCTTCCTTCCTGCTTGTCTCCCTTCCACTGCTTCCCCTAACCCTGACACTACAGCCATTCCACTCTGACCTCTTCCAGAGAGAACAAGGGAAACTAGCATATTTCCCATCCCCCTTCTAACCCTTCTGGAACAAGGTTTATCCCAAATCACAATCCCAGAGGCTAGCAAGAGCGCGTGGTGAAGAGAGGTCAGCTGTGGTGGAGTTGGGGCAGGAATTCCTTGGAGACTCAAGCCGTGGAATGCCAGACAGTTCTAGGGTGTTGCCAGCAAGGAACCAAGGGAGAGAGTGAATGGGACTCCCTCCTGCCAATTAAGAGACTCCCATTCCTAAGGGGATGACCTGAAACCAAGGATTTTGCAACTACTCTCTGAAGTTAGAGCTGCTTTCTAGAGCCTCAGGATTTGAATTTTTATGCTGATAACAATTACCCATTTAATTTGCAAGCAGGATTGGAGGGTAAGAGGAGAGAGGTCAGGACTGCTTTAAGTAGGGCTGTGGTTAATTATTGGAATATTTTCAATGTAAATAAATGAAATGCATGATACTTTTAAAGGGAAAATTGCTCCATTAACTAAGCCATGAAATTATGGACTAAGCAGATTATTATCTTCTATCAGTCTTTCTGTTCTCCTTTCTCACCCCCACACCCACGGTCTCTCT
>PVKH010049452.1:0-10102 GCA_004027955.1 Chaetophractus vellerosus | reverse complement strand
GATGATACTATGATTTTGATTTCCTTTGTATTTACTCCAGGAACTAGCACAATTACCTCTGTGTAAAGGGTGTTTTATATGCTTCCACCCCCCTTCACACTCCCTACCATAATAAAAAGGGGGTGGGATTATGGGAAGATGGCATTGGATTAGGCAGACAGGCTCAGCTCTCTCACAAAAACAACATAGAAAGAACCAAAAGCTGCCAGAGGGACCTGTTTTATGGATCAGCAGAACAGGACAATGTTTCACAATTCCCAAGAGGGTGAGGAATAGAGAGACAAAGAACCCCAAAAAACAAACTGTGAGTTAGCAAACTTCCTGGCTGCAAGGAAGGGCTCCCCTGCCTCACCCTGACATATTAAGCAAGGGAAAAACCTCTGGCTCAATGCAGCTGACTGAAAGGGGAGCAGACATCTTTCTCCCTGTCAGCTGTTATAAGTGAAAAGGGAGGGGTAGTAAGGGAGCTTTCCTTCAGTGAATTGTCAGCAAAGTCTGCTTTGAATCTCCACTCCCCACACCAAAACAAAGGACAATGGAGAGATAAACCTCAGTGGAAAGATGCACCAAAGAGCCCATCTGTTGGCCAAGCTGTAAAATGCATGGACAAAAACTGCAATTGAGTCTCTCTGTTCTCTAACTTCTGGGAGAAAATCTTCACTCAATTAGTGAGTCTCTCACATGATTCTGATAACTTAAGCTGGGCAAATTTTAAGACTTAGGATAAGTTCAAACAAATATCAAAGTACAGCTGTGAAAAAAATAATAACAATGGCAAGAGGGAGAAGTTGGCAATAAAAGTAAATTTAACAACATATTCAGATGCATAGACATCAGTGAAAAATTTCAAACCATACTAGGAAACAGAAATAGATGGCCCAGCCAAAGGTACAAACCAAATATGCTGAAGAGATAAAGGATTTAAGACAATTTGTCAATGATGATCACACAACTCTTTTAAATCAATTCAAAGGATTTAAAGAAAATATGGCTAAGGTGATAAAGGATAGTAAAAAGACATAGGGTGAGCATAAAGAACAATTTGAAAGTCTGCAAAGAAAAGTAACAGAAGTTATGGGAATGAAAGAGTGAGATTATAAGTACATCAGGGGCACATAAGAACAGATATGAATTGTTTAAAGGCAGAATTAGTGATTTTGAAGACAGAACATCTGAATTGGAAAATACAGGAGAACAGAAAGAGAAGAGAATGGAAAAAATGGAACAGGGTCTCAGGGAATTGAATAACAATGAGGAATGCAGAAACATACACATTATCAGTGTCCAAGAAGGAGAAGAAATTGGAGAAGTGGCAGAAATTATATTTGAGGAAATAATGACTGAAAACTTCCCTACCTTTATGAAAGACCTAAATATCAATATCAAAGAAGGACAACACACCAGAAAAAGAATAAATCTGAATAGATCTACCCTGTGGCATCTACTGTTCAGAATGAAAAATATCAGAGATAAAGAGAAGCAGCAGCAAGAGAGAAGCAAAGCATCACATACAAGGGAACATCGATAAGATTAAGTTCCAAAGTCTCATCAGGAGCCACGGACTAATGGAATGAATCATTTAAGGTACTGAAAGAGAAAAAATGCCAGCCAAGAATTCTGTGTCTGGCAAAAATGATGGGGAGTTCAAAGTCTTCAGAGACAAACAAAAACTGATAGAATATATTACCAAAAGACCAGAATTACAAGAGATACTAAAGGGAGTGCTGCAGCCTGAGAGGTAAAAACAAGGGAGAGAGACTTGGAGAAGAGTGTAGAAATGAAGATTATTAGAAATGGTAAGTTAAAGGGTACAAAGATAGACAAGAGTATGACAACAGAAAGAAAAGTCAAAATGAATGAAGTAATGCCTTTACAGTAATAACATTGAATGTTAATGGCTTGAACACCCCAATCAAAAGACATAGACTGATAGAATGGATAAGAAAATATAAGCCATCCATATGTTGTCTACAAGCGACTCACCTTAGACATAAGGACAAAGTCAGTTTATAAGGGAAAGGTTGGAAAAATATAGTCCAAGCAAGACATAACCAAAAAGGAGCAGGGATAGTAATACTAATATTGGACAAAGTAGATTTTAAATGCCAAACTGTCACAAGGGATGAAGAAGGTCATTATATATTAATAAAAGGGGCAGTTCAGCAAGAAGAAATAACTTTACTAAATATTTATAAATATTTATGCACCTAACCTCAGTGTCCCAAGATACATGAGGCACATACTGGCAAAACTGAAGGGAGAAATAGATGTCTCTATAATGAGAGTTGGAGACTTCAATATACCACTCTCACTATTGGACAGATGATCTGGACAGAGGATAAATAAAGAAACAGAGAGCTTGAATAATATTATAAATGAATTAGACTAACAGAAATCTATAGAGCATTGAACCCCCAAACAGCAGAATATACATTCTTTAAAAGTGCCCATGAATCCTTCTCCAAGATAGACCATATGCTGGGTCACAAAGACAAGTCTCAATAATTTAAAAAAAAATAAAATTATACAAAACGCTTTCTTATATCATAATGGAATGAAACTAGAAAGCATTACTAGATGGAAAAAAGGAAAATTCATAAATATATGGAGATTAAACAACACACTCGAAAATAATCAGTGGATCAAAGAAGAAATTGCAAGGGAATTCAACAAATATCTTGAGATAAATGTAAATGAAAACATAACATTTCAAAACGAATGGGCACTGCAAAGGCAGTGCTGAGAGCAAAATGTATAGACCTCAATACTTACATTAATAAAGAAGAAAGAGCTAAAATTGAAGACCTAACTGCACACCTGGAGGAACTATGAAAAAACAGCAAACTAATTCCAAGCCAAGCTGAAAGAGAGAAATAGTAACGGTCAGAGGAGAAATAAATGGAATCAAGAACAAAATAACAATAGAGAGAATCAACAAAACCAAAAGTTGGTTCTTTGAGAAGATCAGCAAAATTGACAAACTCTTAATTATACTGATAAAGAAGAAAAGAGAGAAGATACAAATAAATAAAATCAGAAATGAGCTTTTTTTCTGACCCTGCGGGTATAAGAGAGATCATAAGAGGATAGTATGAACAACTGCATGCCAACAACTAGAAAATGTAGATGAGATGGACAAATTCCCAGAAACACACAAACCAGCTACACTGACCCTAAAAGAAATACAAGACCTCAACAAACCAATCATAAGTGAAGATATTGAAACAGTCTTCAAAAACCTCCCAAAGATGAAAAACCTGGGTCCAAATGGCTTCACAGGTGAATTCTACCCATCATTCAAAGATGATCTAATGTCAAATTTGCTCAAGTTGTTCCCAAGAAATGATCAGAAAAGAACACTACTGAACTCATTCTATGAAACCAACATCACCCTAATACCAAAACTGGATTAGAACACTAGAAAAAAAGAAAATTAGAGATCAATATCTGTAATGAATATAGATGCAAAAATCCTCAACAAAATACTTGGATACAGAATTCAAAAGTACATTAAAAGGATTATACACCATGATCAAGTAGATTTTATTCTAGTTATTCAAAGGTGGTTCAACACAAGAAAATTAATTAGTGTAATAAATTATATAGATCAATTGAAGAGAAAAATCATATGATCCTCTCTATTGATGCAGAAAAGGCATTTGACAAAATACAGCACTCTTTCTTGATTAAAACATGCCAAAAGATAGGAATAGAAGGAAGCTTTCTCAAGATGGTAAAATATATCTTTGAAAAACCTACAGCTGGCATTGTACTCAATGTTGAAAGACTGAAACCTTTCCCACTGAGATCAGGAACAAGACAAGGATGCCCACTCTCACCATTATTATTGAATATTGTGCTAGAAGTTCTAGCTAAAGCAATTAGGGTAGACAAAGAAAGAAAGGCACCCAAATAAGAAAGGAAGAAGTAAAACTTTCAGTATTCACTGATGACATGATCCTTTGTCTAGAAAATCCTGAAAAATCTCACAAAAAAGCTACTAGAATGAATAGATGAGTTCAGCAAAGTGGCTGGATATGAGATTAATATGCAAAAATCAATAACGTTTCTACACACTACTTATGTGCAATCTGAGGAGGAAATCAGAAAAAAAAATTCCATTTACAATAGCAAGTGAAACAATCAAACATTTAAGAAGAAACTTAACCAAAGATATAAAGGACCTGTAATTTAAAAAAACTACTAAACCTTGCTAAAAGAAACAGAAGAAGTCCTAAATAAATGGAAAGTCATTCCATGTTCAGGGACTAGAAGACCAAATATCATTAAGATGTCAAATCTACCCAAACTATTTTACAGACACAACTCAATCCCAATAAAAATTCCAACAGCCTTTTTTGCAGAAGTCAAAAAGTCAATAATTAAATTTATTTGGAAGGGTAAGGGGTCCCGAATAGCCAAAAATGTCTTATAAAAGAAGGAGGAAGTTGGAGGACTCTCACTTCCTGGCTTTGAAGCTTATTATTTAGCTACAGTGGTAAAAACAGCATGGTATTATCATAAGGACAGACAGATAGACCAATGGAATCCAATTGAGAACTCATAAATTGACCCTCACATCTGCAGTCAAGTGATTTTTGACAAGGCTGTTTAAGCCCACCCAGCTGGGCCAGAACAGTCTATTTAACAATTGGTGCTCAGAGAACTGGATAGCCATATCCAAAAGAAAGAAAGAAAACCTGTATCTCACACCTTATCCAAAAATTAACTCCAAATGGATCAAGGACCTAAATATAAAAACAACAACCATAAAACTCCTAGAAGAAAATTTAGGAAAACATCTTCAAGACCTCATAGGCAGTAGTTTCTTAAACCTTATCCCCAAAGCACAAGCAACAAAAGAAAAATAGATAAATGGGACCTCCTCAAAATTCAACACCTTTGCACCTCAAAGGACTTCGTCAAAATGGTGAAAGGGCAGCCAACTCAATGGCAGAAAATATTTGGCAATCACATATATGATAAGGGTTTAATATCCATGATATATAAGGAGATCATACAACTCAACAATAAAAAGACAAACTATCAGATTAAAAAATGGACAAAAGACTTGAAAAGACAACTGTCCAAAGGGGGAAAAAAAAACAGATGAAAAAGCAACACATGAGAAAATATTCAACCTCACTACTAGTGTTTAGGGAAATGCAAATCAAAACTACAATGAGATATCAATGCATACCTATTATACTGGCCATTATTAAAAATTTGGAAAACTGTAAATGTTGGAGAGGATGTGGAGAGATAGGAATGCTTATTCACTGTTGGTGGGAATGTTGAATGTTACTGCCACTGTGGATGATTGTTTGGCAGTCCCTAAGGAAGTTGAATATAGGCTTGCCATGGAACCCAACATTACCATTACAAGGTATGTACGCAGAAGAACTGACAGCAGAGACACGAACAGACTTCTGCACACCAATGTTAATAGCAGTGTTATTCACAGTAGCCAAAAGTTGGAAACAACCCAGATGTCCATCAACTGATGAATGAATAAACAAATTGTGGCTTATTCACACAATGGAATATTATGCATTGGTAAGAAGAAGAGAAGTCATGAAACATATGACAACATGGATGAACCTGGAGGACATTATGTTGAAAGAAGCAAGCCAGACACAAGAGGACAGACATTGTAGGATAGACCTATTATGAACTAAATATATTATGTAAACTATAAATATATTATGTGAAATATGAATATGGGTAGAATTGCATATATAAGACTGTTTTTCTTTGAAGCTGAACAAATGTAGGCTAATACTACAAAATCTTAATATCAGACACAATAAAAACCATTATACTAAGTAAAGGAGACCAGACACAGTGTACTACATATTGTATGATTCCATTTATATAAAATGTAAATTTAAATAAATTTATAAAGATGAAATTAGAATAGTGGTTATGTAGGGCTAGGGAAGGAATGCTAAGTAGTGTTTAGTCCTCCTTTTTGGAGTAATGAAATTGTTCTAAAATTTTTGAGATGATGAATGTACAACATTGTGATTATACCAAAAGTCATCAGTTATACACTTTGGATAGACCATATGGTATGTGAATATATCTCAATAAAACTGCTTAATAAACAAAATAATAATTCTGAAAGAACAGCCAGAATTAACAGCTACATTCAGCAGGGAAAACCAAGAGATTGAGAGGTGAGGAATTTTCTTATTTTTTTGTCTGTTTTTTGTTTATTATTATTATTGAAATAATGAAAATGCTTTAATAATGATTGAAGTGAACACACAACTATGTGATTATACCAAATGCCACTGATTGTACATTTTAGATAAATTGTATGCTTTATTAATATGTATCAATAAAATTGATTTGTTTAAAAAAAACTAAATAAAGAGAAAAAAAATCTTTGAGGGTATGTTAACAGAGTATATATGCCAACTGAAAGTTTCCAATGGCCAAAGCTGAAACAATTTAAGCAACAAAATAAAGTGGTATTGATGATATTATCTCATAATCTATAACAAATATTCCACCACAGCATGGTATGTTGGTGAAGGGACATTGTATGGGAATTCTACACATGTGTAAAATTGTTTTGTAAATTCATAACCTCTGTAATAAAAATGTATTAAAAAATAACAGAGTAGGTAGTGGGAAAAAGAAACCAAATGTAAGATACAGACTACAGTGAAGCAGATGTGGCTCAATCCCTTGGGCACTCACCTACCACATGGGAGGTCCTGGGTTTGGGTCCTGGTGTCTCCAAAAAGAAGACAAGTAGATGCTGCCTCCCACTGCAACAAGTGTAGATGCAGCCTCCAGTTGCTACAAGCTATACTCTGCCCCCACTACCACAAGCAGATGCCACAAGCCAGCAGACACTGGAGCCTGTGGGGAGTAGATTTGGCTCAGGCTGTTGGGCACTTGCCACTCATGTGGGAGATACCAGGTTAGGTTCCCAGTGCCTCCTAGAGAAGGCAAGATGATAGAAGCATCTTGGGGAGGGGCAATAAATAAAGAAAAATAAAGTAAGTAAAATGAATCTTTAACCAAAAACAAAAAGATATGGACTATAGTTAGTAATATTTTGACAATGTTCTTGCATAGTTTGTAATAAGTGTTTCACAACACTGCAAGGTGTTCCTGGTGGGGTGATCCATGGGACCCCTGTATGGTGTTATGCATGTTTATTTTGTAAGTTCACAACTTGTACTATATACTTATTGTTTATGTGTGTTCATGTGTGAATGCTATACTTCAATAAAATTTTAAAAAACACACAAAATAGACACATTTATTTACCTT
Source organism: Chaetophractus vellerosus (assembly GCA_004027955.1). Lineage (NCBI taxonomy): Eukaryota > Metazoa > Chordata > Mammalia > Cingulata > Chlamyphoridae > Chaetophractus > Chaetophractus vellerosus. Next base: position 2,812 of record PVKH010049452.1, on the reverse strand, counting down.
TTGGTATTTATGTGCAGGTATCATATATCCAATAATTTGGCCTTCAGGTCAGGAATATTTATTATGTCCACATAGTTCAGATATCTCGACTCAAAAATATACACTAAGAAAATTCCTGTAATTAATCATCAACTCAAACCTTGTCTCTTGGACTTGTCCCCATTCCCCATGTCTCAGAGTATCAGTAAGCAAAGAGGGAGAATTCCACATGAATTTCAGACAGAGGGACCAGACAGAGGGGATTGCTGCATACAAAATTATCTAAGTTCAATTTAAATATCATTATTTAGGAAAATTTTCTTTGAACCTTTCTGCTAAATGAATTTTCCACTGTTATAAATTTGTATCACCCTACAGCAATTTTGTAGCACTTGCTACATTTGTTTATGCCTATTTATATTTTCATCTGTCTATTGTCTATCTCTCCTACTAAACCCCAGAAGAACAGGCATTGGGTCTATCTTGCTTATTTTTTTATTCCCAGTGCCTAATACATTATCTGGCATGTGGTGTGTACTCAAATATTCATGGAACAAATAAAATAAATGAAGAAAATAAGATGAGGGAGGTGGTCTTGTTTTGATGAAAACTGGATATTTAATATCTGATATATTTTATACTTTTTAATTACTGCTGCATTTGACTCAGATTATATTCCTATATTTAGCAATTACATACCTTTTTCATTTAAGGTTCTTGAATTAAATATTATCTGCATAACATGCATGGTGAGCATCAGAGAGTTTAAGAGATTAGATAATAGTGAAATAGGCAATAAGTAGAAGAGATCACATTTGAACGCTGACTCCTTTATGACTCTGATCAATAATCTATTGCTATAATATGAAAGAAGCAGCCAGAAGCCTCAGGGTATACAACAAAAAGCATTAATTTAGTACTTGTGAGTGTGGAATGGCTGGAGATTAGCTAATCTTAGCCAGGTACATCTGCGGTTCTGCTGATTTGGGCTAAGCTGCTTCATGCTTTAGAGTTAGGCTAAGGGTCATCTAATCTAAATGGACTCAGCAGGAATAGCTGTCCAGCAAGACTCTGTTCTACCTACTAACATCCTTCATTTGAGAACAGAGAACTAGCCCAGGCATGTCTTCTTATGGCTGTGGCAGAGGCGCACGGTAGCAAAAGGAAAAGTGCAACATTCCTTGAGGCCTATACTTATAACCTGCCTCATTCCATTGTTCAAAACAAGGTGCATGGTCAATGCCAAGGTCAAGGGACAGGGAGATGTACTACACTCCTTTATGGAGAAGAATGAAAATTCACGTGGCACAGGTCATGAACACAAGTAGGTTGAAAAGGGGCCAATTGTGCATTGTACCACAAGAAAAACAGGGCATGGTCCCTGCTTCTCAAGGGAGAATTAATTCTGCAGCTTGGTCTAAACCATCTTTCTAGACCAGGACTCAGAAAACTGTGAACAGAGGGCCAAATTCAGACTATCATCTGTTTTAGCACAATTATCCATGAGATAAGAATGATTGCTATGTTTTCAAAAGCTTGAAAAAATTTAAAAATAATATTAAATGTGACACATGAAAATTTTATGAAATTCAAATATCATAGGTTAAGTGTTATGGGAACACGGTCATGCTCATTCATTTATGTTTTGTCTATGGCTCTTTTTGTGTTACAAAGGCAAAAATGAATAGTTAAAAGAGAGACCTATGATCTATAAAACCTAAAGTATTTACTACCTGGACCTCTTTAGGAAAAATCTACCAATTCTTGTTTGGAATTATCTTATACCTTTCTGTATAATCTTCTGATATATCTTTTTTTATATCCCACTTTGGGCTGCTTTCTTCTTAGTATCAAAATTGTCCTGCAGCTTCCAGTTATTTGTCTTTGCCAGTACTCAAAGACAAGCCTTGAAAATAGAATGTTATATTGAATGTCATTGACTATTATAGTTCTGCATCATCCTAATTACTATAATTAACAGTTGTAAAAATTCTAGATGGTTGCCTTTCTTCAATCTTCTTTTACAACTAGAACAATTAAATGCCCCTGAATTTCTTTTACAAAATGTTCTCGTGCAAAATCACGGTAATTATGTGGTGTGGCAGAAATGCTCAGCAAATATTCCATTTACAATTAGGCAAATCCTTATGCAAAGAAATGTTAGGTAGAGGCCACGAAACTTACAATGTGAGCAAAAGTGATGGCACTGCTGGGCTGAGGCAATGAATGGCCTATATGAAATTGTGGTCAGAGTCTCCAGAATGAATGGGGTGAGTATGGTGAAAATTCCACTAGAAATGGAAAAGTCAAACTTCTTGTGCCTGGTTGGTAGTTGAGTAATGTTATGAACAATTGTAAGTCTCCTTGAAAACCTCCTGGAATATGCAGAAGCCTAATTCTCCTTCTGGAAGCCTGTAATACTGCCTTGTACTTTGTGAGGTCATCTTTAAGTAGACATGTTTCTATATCCTTGGCAAATTATGTCTGCTGACAACTTTCCCCTAATTACGTCATGATATTATTTGAGTATTTTTATGTATCATTCTCTACAGACTTTTTTTCCCTCTCCCATTGGCATAAGTATTTGATTATTCAGCAAGTATTTATCAAACATTTTCTGGTGTTTCTCAATATATCAAAGTTTCTTTCTTATGGCTCAAGAAAGTGGTTTATTATTATAAAATTTCTGCAATTGTGATTAAATCTATCCTTATATTTTATCATTTATTATTTTTTCCATTTCTATCACTTTTTCTTATGTTATTGGCTTTATATATATTTAAAATTTTAATGTAACTCGACATTTTATTAATATTATTTTTAATAGGTTATA
>PVKH010049451.1:0-10098 GCA_004027955.1 Chaetophractus vellerosus | reverse complement strand
CCTTCTAGTGATATACATGGCCTCTTTCAACCACTGTCATATCCATATATTACTGCTACTAATTATAAACCCTATGATGTGCTTTCACCATTTCTATTCATTTCCAAACAACCTCTTTACCAATTCTTCACAGATTAATCCTCAGCTTTCCTTTCTCTAACCACATTCTATTCTCTGGTGACTTACATTCTAGCTGTTAATTCCATGAGTTTGTTCATTATATTTAGTTCATAACAGCAAAATCATACAATATTTGTTTTTTTGTGTCTGGCTTGCTTCACTTGCTTTACTTTTAGGTCTCTGATCTATTTTGAGTTGATTCTTGTATAGGGAGTGAGATAGGGGTCCTCTTTCATGCTTTTGGATATGGATCTCCAGTTCTCCCAGCACCCTTTGTTGAAGATACTGTTCTGACAGTAAAGTGGACTTTGTAGGCTTATCAAAAATTAGTTCACCATAGAGGTATGGGTCTATTTCTGAACTTTCAATTCAATTCCATTGAAAAATGTATCTATGTTTATTTCAATACTATGCTGTTTTGACCACTGTAGTTTTATAATATACTTCAAGGTCAGAAAATGTGAGTCCTTGACTTCACTCTTCTTTTTAGGGATGTTGTTGGCTATCCAGGATCCCTTTCCTTTCTAAATAAATTTGGCAATTGACTTTTCTATTTCTGTAAACAGGCTGGGAATTTTGAATAGGATTGTGTTGAATCTATAAATCATTTTGGGTAGAACTGACATTTTCACGATGTTTAGCCTTACAATCCATTAACATGGAATGTTTGTTTAGGTCTTCTTTTGATTTCTTTTAGCAGCATTTTGTAGTTTTCTGAATACATATCTTTTACATTCCTGGTTAAATTAATGCCTAGATTTTCAAAAAACATTTTGTTGCTATTGTAAATGGAAATTTTTTCTTGACTTCTTCCTCAACTTGCTCATTACTAGTGTACAGAAACAATACTGATTTTTGTGTGTTAGTCTTGTTTCCTACCAGTTTGTTGAACTCATTTATTAGCTTTAATAGCTTTGTCATAGATAATTGGAATTTTCTAAATGTAGGATCATGTCATCTGCTAGTAGTGAGAATTTTACTTTCTCTTTTCCAATTTGGATGCCTGTTGTTTCTTTTTCTTGCCTAATTGCTCTAGCTAGAACTTCTAACACAATGTTGAATAAAAGTGGTGACAATGAACATCCTTGTCTTGTTCCTGATCTCAGTGGGAAAGCTTTTAACCTCTCACCATTGAGTACAATGTTGGGTGTTGGATTTTCACATATGCCATTTATCATGTTGAGGAACTTTCCTTCTATTCCTATATTTCAAAGTGTTGTTTGTTTTTTTTAAAATAAAGAATGGGTGTTGGATTTTGTCAAATATCTCTTCTGCATCAATTAAGATGACCATGTAGATTTTTCCTTTGATTTGTTAATGTGGTGTATTATATTAACTGGTTTTCTTATGTTGAAACACCTTTGCATATCATGAATAAAACCCACTTGATTATGGTGTATAATTTTTAAAATATGCTGTTAGATTTGACTTGCAAGTATTTTGTTGAGAATTTTTACGTCTATGTTCATTAGAGAGATTGGTCTCAAATTTTCTTTTCTTGAAGCAGATTTATCTGGCTTTGGTATTAGGTTGGCTTCATAAAAGGTGTTGGGCAAATTTTCCTCATTTTCAATTTTGGAAGAATTTGAACAAGATTGGTATTAATTCTTCTGGAAATGTTTGTTAACATTCATCTGTGGTGACATCTATTCCTGGATTTTTCTTTGTTGGAAGATTTTTGATGATTCAATCTCTTTACTTGTGATTGATTTATTGAGTTCCTGTATTTCTTGTAGAGTCAATGTAGGTTGTTTGCGTATTTCTAGGTATTTGTATATTTCATTTAGGTTGCCTAATTTCTTATAATATCCTCTTATGATCCTTTTTATTTCTGTGGGACCAGTTGTAATGTCACCCTTTAGTTCCTGGTTTTATTTATTTTCATCTTCTCTCTTTTTGTGTTAGGCTAGCTAAGGGTTTGTTGATTTTTTTTTTTATCTTCTCGAAGAACCAGCTTTTGGTTTGGTTGATTTTCTCTATTTCTTTTTTTCCCTCAATTTCCATTTATTCCTGCTCTAATATTTGTTATTTCTTTCTTTCTGTTTGCTTTGGGATTCATTTGCTGTTCTCCCAGTTCCTTCAGGTGTTCAGTTAAGCTTTGATTTTAGCTCTTTCTTCTTTTTATTATAGGCATTTAGGCCTATAAATTCCCCTCCTAGCACTGCCTTCATTGTATGCCACAAGTTTTGATAAGTTGTGTTCTAGTTTTCATTTTTCTTGAGATACATACTAATTTCTCTTGTAATTTCTTCTTTAACCCACCAATTGTTTAGGAGTGTGTTGTTTAGCCTCCATATATTTGAGAATTTTCTCCTTTCCTGCCTATTATTGATTTCCAACTTCATTCCATTATCATCAGAAAAAGTGCTTTGTATAATTCAAAGCTTTCTAAATTTAGATGACCAAAATGTGGTCTATCCTTGAGAAAGGTCCATGAGCACTTGAGAAGAACGTATAACCTACTGGTTTAGGGTTCAATATTCTGTATATGTCTGTCAGGTCCAGCTTGTTTATCATATTGTTCAAGTTTTCTGTTACTTGTTGACCTTCTGTTTAGTTGTTCTATCTATAGATGTGAGTGGTATGTTGAAGTCCCCAGCTATTATTGTAGGGTTGTCTGTTTCTCCTTTTGGTTTTGCCAGAGTTTGCTGCATGTATTTTGGGGCACCCCGGATAGGTACATACATATTTATAACCGTTACTCCTTCCTGGTAGATTGTCCTTTTATTAATACATAATGACCTTCTGCATATCTTATTCCTTTTTTTAGATTTAAAGTCTGTTTTGTCTGAAACCATTATAGCTACCCCTGCTCTCTTTTGGCTATCATTTGCATGACGTATCTTTTTTCCAACCTTTAACTTTCAATCTATTTGCATCCTTGGGTATAAGGTGTCTCTTACAGACAGCATATGGATGGCTCATGTATTTTTATCCATTCTGTCTGCCTATGTCTTTTGATTGAGGGAGTTTAATCCATTAATATTCAATGTTATTACTATAAAGGCATTATTACTTCAAAAATTTTATCCTTTGCTTTCATATGTCATATCTTAGTTTTGTCTTTTACCCTTTTGGTTATCAGTACTGACAGTCTTTGCTTCTCCTCTCTCCTCCAAGCCTCTTTCTCTCTTGTGTTTTCATTTTGGGCTGCAGAACTTCCTTTAGTCTTACCTGCAGAGCCAGATCCTTGTTTATGAACTCTCTTAGTTTCTCTTTATCTGTGACTATTTTAAACTCATCATCATATTTGAAGGACAGTTTTGCCTGATAAAGAAATCTTGGCTGTCATGTTTTCTCTTTCAGTACCTTAATTACATCAGACCACTGCTTTCTTGCCTCCATGTTTTCTGAAGAAAAATTCACACTAAGTCTTACTGGGCTTCTCTTAAATGTGTTTTGCTTCTCTTTTGCTGTTTTCAGTGTTTTCTCTCTAATTTTGGCATTTGCCATTCTGAATTGTGTATGTCTTAGAGTATGTTTATTTGGATTTATTCTGATTGGAGTATACTGTGCTTCCTGGACACATATATTCATGTCTTTCATGAAAGCTGGGAAATTTTCAGCCATTATTTCCTTAAATAATTTTTCTGGCCCTTTTCCCTTCTCTTCTCCTTCTGGAACACCCATAACATGTATGTCGGTGCAACTCCCTAAGTCCCTGCTCAATCCTTTCCATTCTTTTCCCTCTCTCTTCTATCTTTTCAATTTCAGCCTCTACATTGCTGTTTCTTTCTTCTATGATCTCAAATCTGTTATTCTATACCTTTATTTTATTTTTAACCTCACTTATTGTGTCTTTCATTCTCATAAGCTCTGTTATTTTTCTATTCAAGCTTTCAAACTTTTCTTTGTACCTGCCCAGTGTCTTCTTAATATCTTTTATTTCTTTAGCTATACTGTCCTTCAACTCCATGATTTGATTTAGGAGATTTGTATGAACATCATTGGTAAGTTGTTGCAAGTCCTGTGTCTCTTGTCTGGAGCTTTGCTTTGTTTCTTTGCCAGAGCCATAGCTTCCTTTTTCTTAGTATGGCTTGTAATTTTTTTGCTGATGTCTAGGCATCTGATTATGGTGGTGAGTGTACTCTGATGATCAGTTTCTTTCTCTTGCCTAGGGACTTACTGTTGAGTAGCTGTGTGCTGCCACTGTTCTTTGATTCTTGGTTCAACATGCTCTAGATCTTTAGGATTGCCCCCGTTTAACTGCTCAAACCAGGGCGAAGGACGCAGCAATGGGGCTAAAGACCCAATTTCCAAGGACTTTGGAAAGGGCTGCAGTAAAGGCACCTACTTGCCTCTTGTATTTATTTATTTATTATTTTTCCTTTTTTGTGCACTTTCATGGTCTGTCAGCAGATGTTGCTCTTCGGGAGACCCCTCCCCTCAGACCCCAGATGTTAGGGGAAAATGCAGTCACTGTAACCCTGCCAAGCAGATGGCTCAGAAGCAATGTTCTGAGGATGGGCCTGCTAAACAAACTTTCTCAGAAGCTGCTCTTCTCCCTTGGCTGGCCATACTTTCCCTCCCTCAGTATCAGCAACCAGTCCTGGTCAGTAGAGTGGGTGTTTGAGAAGGCAGGTCATTGTCAGCTCTCTGCTGGGTGTCAGGGCAAATGGTGTTGCAATCCTACCTAGCTTGGAAATCTGTGGCCACTGGGACACAACAGACCATGTTCACTGGCCAAAATCTGAACTAGCTGTAGGCTGTGTCCCTTCCTCTCCCCTTTCTTGAGGATGAGGCCCCCTGAAAGCCCCTCGGGTGGTAGTCACTGGCCAGGGGCCAGAAGACTGTGGGTCACATCTTAAGATCCTGCTCTCAAAAGATCCTACTTACCATGGCCCATGCCCACAGGAATGGATTAACTTTGGGAACATACTTTTCTGGGACCCATACAGTTTCAAACCATTTCACCATTATAAAGTCCCTAAGTGAGTGTCATTTAAAGGATATGTATTCATAATGTCTGTTGCTATAGGAGGACTCTTTAGTATAAAAATCTAATTTAAAAAATACTCTCTTGGTTGATTCTTTTGATAGTTAGTTATCTTTGTTTTCGAGGCTGCTATGACAAGCACCACACAGTGGCTTGGCTTAAACAACAAGCATTTATCAGCTGATGGTTTCAGAGGCCAGATTTCAACATAAAGATATTGGTAAGGCTGGCCTTCTGCTCAGAGATGTAATGTCCTGGGGTCAGCTGCCAGTGATCTGTGAGGTTCTTGCTGACTTACAGCTTCTGGTTCTTCCCGGTGGCATTCTCTCACTGGCTGAATTTCTTCTGCTTATAATGGGCTCCAGAAATGTGGATTAAGGCCCACCCTTATTCAGTTGTGTCACACCTTAACATTAAATATAACATCTTCAATAGCTTCAATTTATAGTGGGTTCACACCCACAGGATTGTAGACCAAGACTAAGACCACATCTAAATTGAGGTACAAAACTCAATCCACCACAGCAGGGGGGTAGTCAAGCCAAGGAGTGATGACATATCAAGTTCAGTAGGTGGTCAGTAGAGCCACTGAGAAGGACAGAGTGGGCAGAGCCAGTGTGAGATTCCTGGTGGAGAGCAGAATCTGGGGATGACAGAGAGCCTGGGAGTCCTGCCCTCATATGGTCACAGTGTGACAGATGGAGAGGTGGGGCCTAATGGTCTCAAAACCATTGTCAGTGATGGATGGAGCAGCTCCTGCAAACTGTCACCAGGGGGCTGGAAGGCGCCATGTTGTCAAGAACAGCTGGGTCCCCTGGGCTGCTCTGGATTCCTGGGCAGGAACTTCTGCACAATCAGCAGGAGAGAGCCCTGGAACCAGGGCAAGAGTCCGGGGAGGGCAGTATAAGGCCATGAGGAGTGCCAGGAATGTGGGGTGAGGGAGGAGAGCAGGGTGGGTCATGTGGACAGTTCTACACAGCATTGAGTGCCACGAGGAGCCCAGGAGGGAGCGAGTTAGAGAGGCCTCTTAGAACTTCTGCTTCAGACCTACAAAGCTTGGACTCCTGTTGCTCATCTGATTGTGAAAGTGACCATGGGAGCTGATGTTCCTTGCGTGTCCCTGTCTGGCTATCTACACACCTCATGTGGACACCCCTGCAACCTTGAAAGAGTCCGGTAATTAGCGACTATTTACTTCCCATCTGGTCCAAGGCACAGACTAAGCTCAGGGAGTTAAGGTTGAAAAATGTGAGTTTAAACCCCATGATTCCATCCAGAGCCCACATGGTAACCTGGTAAGACCAGTCCGTGGACCACTGGCTCATGAGGGAGAGAAGACCCCAAAGGAGGAGAGAACCTGGGGAGAAGCTGTGGAGAACCGTGAGGGTCATCATGAGGAAGGAAATGGGAGACAGGAGTAGGACTCAGCATCTGCCAAAGTCTCGGCCTCACAGCTCTACCCACCTGCCCCATTACAGGGCTCTTGAGAATATGCCAGTATTTTACCCAGCTCCCCTCAGTGAGAACCGGCATCTATGGTTACCCCTGCCAGGTGGAATCATGTGATGCTGGTCCCATCCCCAAAGAAGCGGATGGGTTTTTGTCTAAGGTAGGTTTGGATAGGGGAGTTTAAAGCTCCCTAAGTTGTTCTAATGTGAAGCAGGGATGCAGTGAAGAATCTGGCCCCTAGGTTATAAGGCCATCCCGTCCCACAGTTTGTTGGTCCAGAGAGTCCAGGAGCAGGCAGGGAAATGCCCGGTGAGTGTCCGGGTGTGCAGACACGTCTACATTTGTGAGTGTGCATCATTGCAAAGGGAAAGGTGGTACATATTGGGATTGCATGTTTTTTAACATTCCCTGGACTTGACAGTGTCCTGAATTTTGTAAATAAAATGTCCACCATGAGAAAAAGGAGAGTTATGTCTTTTATTTTTTTTAACCTCACTTTCACTGGTTCTGTTTGAGCCCTGCATGGCAGGCTTTACTGTAGCTGTAAATGCTCCCGGGCACACATGGCCAGCTCATCTGCACCCAGTCATCTCCTCACCCTTGTCTTTCCTCTCCTTCTTGCCAGCTTCGTGTCTGCTCCATAAATCACTGGGCTATGCAAATGGAAAAATCTGTCTGTAGCTCTCCTGTGAGGAGAGTTCACCAGCAAATGTGGATTTCCATGGAAACCAAACATAAAATGCAGAGAAGAGAGAGGAGAGAATTAGAGCTGCTGCCTAGTTTCCATCGGCACCACCATTTCTCATTAGTGCTCCTTCCCCATCCCTTTTTGTGCATGTACTTTCAGACCAAAGTGGTTGCTTTACCTTGTGGGTTTCCAGGGGTTCAATTTATTCAGTCTGAAAAAGGATGAATTATTTAAAATGCTTACCTTTGTGCAAAGCTCTTCTTTAGGAAATGGTGGCCATTTTCTCATAATTACCAAGGAAAGAGAAGAAAAATTCATCCCAGGAAGAAAAATATAGTTAAGCTCTCAGGAAGAACTTCCCAATAGCTATGGTTGCCAAATACTGTAAGGAGCTTGTAAGGACAAGGGAGAATGCCGTGTCTTGGAACCCTTTTAGTTATAGCATAGATTGTACCTGGAGGGCATGATTTAGAACACTGTACGTGAGAGCTGGAAGAAATATTCCTTGAAATCTTGTAGCCCCAAACCCTGATTTCCCAGCTATGACACTCAGGCTAATGGATAAGGGACTCAGTGTCCCCGGCCCGAGGGAGCGAGTGGGAGCTCTGAAGCCTTCTCCCACGCCTGCTGGCCCACGCTTTGGACTGTGCTTGCACTCTCTAGAAGAAAGCACAAGGCAAGATGGCACAGTTGCTCTGCTGTTGACTCTGGCTGGCCATGACTGCTTGATAGGCACGAGCTTTTGTGGGGAGTGGTCCCGCAGCCCCTCAGAACAAGGAAGGGCGCTGTGATGCCACGTGCCTCGTGGTCCTATAGAGGATGAGTTTTCCAGATCGACTTCGGAACAGCATCCTCCAAATCCTGCTGTCTCTGTCTTCGGGCCAGGTGACACCCGAAGGGCTACGAAGGGATGAAGGAGAGACCTGGGCTTCTTTTGGTCTGAGACCGGCTGTGAGCACCTGCACTCAGTGAGTCATCAGGACCTGGGGTGGTGGTCATAGCATGCGAATGTGTGGAAGAGTCACCAGGAGTGTTATTGAAAATGCAGTATGTGCAAGAGCTTTTGACACAGTCTGCATTGAGTGTGTTATTTCTTTCTAACAAGCACCCAGAGTTTAACCTGACTCATATTAGCCTGTGACCACACCTAGAGGATTAGTGATTTGAACCATCGCAACACAAAATGGAGTCCACAGACAAGCATCAGGCATTGCCTGGAAGCTGTGAGAACCCCTTAAGCTTAGACCCCACCCCAGGTCATCTGAGCGAGTATCCAAATTCTCATTAAAGTTTGAGAAGCTCTGCTTTCGACAGGATTAGGTCTACGTGGCATTAGGGGCTCCCTGCTGTCCTTCGGCGGTGGAAAGTGTTGTTTCTAAGATGCCTAAGGGCCCCGAAATTATCATGAGCCACTGTGGGAAAGTTCATATCAAGCCTGCCGTCATTTCCTAGATGTGCCATGGCAGAAAACATAATCTCTGGTTAAGAGACAAAGGACCTGGTTATGGAGGCAGCCTGAGCTGCATGCTGGTGTTTGTTAGAGACAAAGGACCTGGTTATGGAGGCAGCCTGAGCTGCATGTTGGTGTTTGTTAGAGACAGAGGACTTGGTTATGGTAGGTATTATGGGCTTCGTGTTCACATTGGTTAGAGACAAAGGACCCGGTTACGGTAGGCTGTGAGAGCTTCATGTTCACGTTGGTTTCCCTTGTCCCCCACGTCCCATGGAGGTGACACAGAGAGGCCCGTGTGGTTACTGCAAAGGCTGTATGTTTAACTCACAGCTGAACAGCCCCGATCTTAGGAAACCCCAAAGGCTGCCAGCAAACCTGCCCAAACAGTGCTGCAGAAGGAGACACTATCTTAGTTATCCTGACCAGGAAACACATCTAACCTCCACTCTAGATGGAAACAGCATCTCCATCTCCAAAGCCGTTTTCTATAAAAACATCTGGAAAAGGTAATTGAGAACAAAAGCTGATTCAAGAAGTGCAGAAAAACCATGAAGAATGTTTCTTTCCTGGAAGTCCCCTCTTCCACCTGGAAATATGATTCTGTGTTATTGTTTGCAGAGAAACTCGGATATGGCAGATATATAGTCAAGGCATGGAGAACCAATGAGTAAGACTTCCTTCAGTCCTACCTCGAGCCTTAAAGGACCTTGAAAGAATTGGGTATAGCTGAAGCTTGTCCTTTCATCTTGCACATTCTACGAGAGAGAATTTGGGACCTGTCTTTACAGACATATGATGAGCGGGCCAAACAGTTGTTCAGATTCCTTCTGTTGTCTTAATCATGTGATGAATTCATTAAAATAAGACAAATTAAAGCATAGTAATGACAGATGGTAATAATGCTTTAAGTTTTTTAATACTTTCCATATTTTACTGCACTTTCACATTCATTGTCTAATTTAATTCTCAAAACACAAGTGTTTCCCTTTGACACATGGAGATATTCAGAGAGATTAAGGAACTTGTTTTAAGTCACAGCTAATGGGATAGAGCCAGGTCTCACATCCAGAGGCTGTGGAGTTTCAGCTGACACCTTTATTCAGTCAAGGAAAAAAGATGGAGTCACAGTTGTGCTTTACAAATAAAAATCAATACCACTAATTTCACCAGGGAAGAGAATATACAATAGGCAGCGATTAATTGATTTTTCCCCCTTCTACAGCCATTTTCCCAGTAACTTAGCACTTTCCTGAGAACATTTGTCTGCAAATGCAGGATTACTTAACAAGATTTCGCTTCTTCTCATGGCATCTGCTCCCCTGGAATCAGAGATCTTGACTGAAGCCGAATCTACCAGGACAGCATTGTTTTTGACTTTAGAAACCTGACTCTGAATTTACTCAAAGAGTGCTTCTAAAATGTAACAGAAGAGTCTCTCATGGCATCACACCA
>PVKH010049450.1:0-10097 GCA_004027955.1 Chaetophractus vellerosus | reverse complement strand
CGCTCTTTATCCACTGAGCTATCTAGCCGGGCCCTCTTTGTCACTCTTAATGTTTTAATTTGTTCTCTTGACTGAGCGATATCTTCCTGTTTCTTAGTATGGCTTCTAAACTTTTGCTCATGTCTGGCCATTTGATTATATTGATGCGTTAACTCTGAAAGTCAGTTTATTTCTCTTGTCTAGGGTTTTATTGTATATTGACTTTGTGTTAAAGCTCTTCTTTGGTGATTGATTCAACTTATTCTGGACCTGTGAATAAATGTTCAGATTTTCTCCCTTCTTCCTCATCTGATTCTTGTAAATATGTAGAACAATTTTTAACATTGTTCTTTTTGTGTAATTGTTTCACCTGCAGGAGAAAACTGTCTTTCCACTGTTCCTCCTCTGGGAAACTTGATTTGTTCTGTTTTTTTGTGTGCAGAATTTTCTCCCCAGCTCCTATGGTTTGTTTACATTCTCTCCCTCACTCAGTGCCCCCTTTTCATTATACTTTTCAGTTCTGGGGCCCCTCCTATCTCACAGCAGTTCACATACCCCCTTCTTTTTTTCTGTGTGGTTTTTCTGCCTCTGGTTTCTTGCCTGTTAAGGTATCCTGCCCTGGGGAGCCAGATAGGGTCAATCCAGAAAGGTGGATCAATCCAGAAAGTCCACTTTGTGTTTAGATTGTCCAGAAAACAGAAACTGGATTGCATGCATGTGCTTCTTGCTAACAGTTCTGCCCCAGTCTCTTTTTTTTTCCTCCCTGAGGGCCCTTTTGTATGCAACAAAAATCAGTGATTTATCTTCTTCCTTGGTTCTCTGCAGAATTACATCCCAGTGCCTGGATATAAGTGGGGTTCAAACTCACTGCTATGAGTGGCTCTATCGTCCGCATCCATGGCAGGAGGGATTAGGCAGTTCTGCCTCTGCGTGACTCCCAAGCTGTGTGGGACTGAGTGAGGGAGAGGGGGAAAACTGAATGGTTCAGGGTGGTATATTCCTAGCTGATCTTGGAGATTATTTTTCTTTTTCTTTGATTCAGTATCTGTTGACTCCTTCTCCAGTCTCTGTTGTCCTCCAAAGTTCTAAGCAAGTGGGATTTGTTCTTGTATTAGCTGATTCTGAAGGGAGAATTTTCAGGGGATGTTTCATGTTGCCATGTTGATGACATCATTCCTAAATTCTGGGGTCTTAGGGACTGGTTTCCTTTGCTGGAAGGTTTGCGTCCTCCTGGTTCAGGTCAGGGTGTGGTCAGTAGCATCTGGTGGTGCTGGCTTACCAGTGCAGTCCTTGGGGTTCCTTGGCTTGCATCTCTCCTTTGGGCCATATGGTGATTTCCCCTCCTTTCTCTTCTGATTCACTAACTTCCCCATTTTGACTCTTTTTGATGAGAAGATCAATTTGTTCCTGGAGCTTCTCAGAGTCTGTTATATCATTTGCTTCTTTTTATTAAAACTATGCATAGTTGTATTAATCTATGACATAATTAGATATATTTTGTATGCTATGTGATGTTTCTTTATTCTATTCTACATGTGGAAAGCTGCTTCTTTAACTAAAAAGTCTAGTATAATATAAGCAACCTGGGTGTTATTGATTGATTTCTTAAGCTCAGAGTCAATGCTAACTAGGTGAGATTCTGAACTAAGTATTATACAAGTTATATGACATCCTGTAGTTTTAATTTCAAAACTGATCAAAGTGATTTTCTCAGTATAATTGCATACCTATAGCATGGTTGTTCCTCCTCGCCCCCACCCCATTTCTGGCCAACCTCTAGCCAGGCCAGAGAAGCAGGCTCAGAAACTACATGATGGCTTCCATGTAGTTTAATTAAAACACCAGGGGTCCAACTAGATAATTTATGAACAAACAAGGAGAGAAAAGTTTATGGGAGTTAGGCAAACCTAGGGCAAGGATATTGATGATCTAACTTTAATTTGCAAAATACCTGTTCATGTTTGGGTTCTCTAAGGGAAGAGATCTGTCATTGAAGATTTCTAAGACCATAAATAGAAAAAAAAAAGTCAGAGAACTTGAGAATCCACTCTTTCCAATAGCCAGTGAGACTATAAACTCCTTAAATAATGAAGACAGCAATTTTTCCTTTTTTACCTTGTGTACTTTTTTGAAATAAATAGAAAGTGTTAGAAAATTCATTTTAAAATTGTCCTTACCTTCAAAGCTTAAAGGTCAACCACATTTTTGATTAAGGTAGAATTACAGTGGAACTGGAGGTCCTTGAAATCTTGATAAGAATTTATGAAAAGAATATGGAGTCTGAGTGAATCCCTGGGCCATGAAAGTCCAAGTATAGTGTTAAGTCTGTCAAGTAAAAACTAGCAAGTATTAACTGTCTAAACCTAAGGGGACACATAAAAAAGGCACAACAAAATCTTTAACTGTAAAATAGAATGGCCTTGGATGGTATCAGAAGAAGGAATAGACTTTGGATCTGCTACTCCTGGAAAGTGAGGTATAATCATCCTATTAATTGTCCTTAGATCTTGAATTCTTGTCTACAGCAATTTAGGAGTGTTAACAAGGTGTAGTGCAAGGTATAATGAATCCTATTTTTAATAGTGCATATACTATGGGCCTTAGTTCTTCCTTTGGTTCTGGTTTCAAAGACTATTATACAGGCTTGGGTAAAGGGTTGGCTAGGTCAGTGCACAAAATCCTGCCAATATTTGTAAAATTTTTGGCCCATAAGTGGTCAGATACCATGCTGAGATCTTCGAGTTATATCTGCTTTTGACACATTTCCCTGTCCAAATTAGCTATGACTTGTTTATGAAGAGGGCTATCTCAGGAATAAGTCTTCTTAGGTGCATTTAAAGAAGAAGTTCTATTTATGTAATAAATCTTTTTATCCAACAAAAATATCCTTTAAAAGTGAAGCTACAATAAAAATATTTTGATAATAGCTGCTCTAGTCTAAAGGGACTCCTAAAGGAGAGGGAAATGAGTCTAAGCAGAGGAAAATGATTCCAAAAAGAAACTCAGAGGTTCAGGAAGAAATGTAAAGTAAACATTGGGCATGTGGATAAATCTAAATGATTATTGAGTAAATACAACAACAGTAACCACACTTTGTGTGATCTGAGCACTGGCAAGTTTCCAGATATGTCTGTGTTCTACAGCCAAACCACGTACTTGCTGAACTTGGGAGATCTCTTTCTGGTGTACATTCAAGTTGCCAGTTTTCTGGATGGGTAGGGAGTCCTCTTTGCTCTCCAGTTTGTCCTCTGCTTTCTGTGATGTGGGTGATCTGGCCAATGGAGGATGGCGGGAGCTGCACTATATGCTGTGAAGACTGGATTTGCCCCTGAGGGATTTCTCTCAGCTTTGCTAACCCTCCTTTGGTCTTCCTTGCCTGAAAACCTCAAGTGCCTGGGATAATTATTCTCAACTTTCCTTTCTTGCCCCATTTTCAGGGTAGCACCCCATTACTCAGTAAAGATGCGAGGGAAATAGTTGGAATGTGGTGCAGTCTTCCTTTGTTTCTTGGGCTCCTCTGAATTCTAATCGGTCATGCCAGCTCACACAAAGCTTTAAAAGTTTGGTTAAAAGTTAGGCTGGTTACTTACTACCTTTATCCGTGGGAAATTGCTCTTTCCACCTCTGTTTCAGACAGAAATTACAGCAGCTGTGCATCTCTCCTCTCTTCTGAGGGCTTTGCCATTTTTTGGAATTTGGTTTATTTAGGTTTCTTTCTGTCCTCAGTTCTTTAATGAGTTTCAAAAACTACTATACATACTTAAGTAGCTTATTTGAATTGTTTTCGTTACTAGTGTGTGTTATTTACTTTTTAACTTACTGATGGCAAAATAAGCTTTGCTTTTATACTTGAAAATCATGCTTGCTTTGAAAGTGACAGTAGTAGCAAACCAAATGGGGATGATGGCAATAGAAGTAATTTCAGAGAAACGAAGACCAATAGATTTTGTACCTGTTTTACTCAGATGTAAAAATGAGAATAGTCTCTGTTAGGTGATAATGTGGAAGCTGATCATAAACACCTGTTATTTCAAATTGAGGTAGTATTATTATCAAGGGCTAAAATTCTGTTGAGAATGTGTTCCTGCAAGATAAGAAAACAATTTGGTGCCATGTTTTTAAAGATGTAAATTGGACACTGTACTTGCTTATTTGTCTGATATTTTTGGTATTTTTAATGATCTTCTTGCTTCCATACAAGGAAGGAATGCAACACATTTTTCAATGGCAGATAAGATCAAAGGGCAAAAATTAAAGTTAGAAACTTGGAAGGAGTTTCTACAGATTATTATAACATGTTCCGTGATTAAACAACAGTTATCAATGAAGTAAGTGATGAATATGATAATGTAAATCTGCAAAAACTTAAAACTAAAACCTTATGACTATCGTAGAAAGTTTTGAATTTTATTTTCAATCAAATGAAGATTATGCATAAGATATCTATTCCTTTCATCAAAATATATAACAAATTTAACAATAACTTTATAGGACAAGTTGTCAGTACTGGTTATCTATGAAAGACTGAAGATACAGTATCACTTGCTTGATTTTAGATAAAAGTTAAAAATAATAATGAGCTAGCTGAAATTTTAAAAAACTTCTATTCTCATCAACATGTTTGTGACACTGGTTCCTCTACTATGTTTTAATACAAAATGAATAAGAAAAAGAAACAATTTAGAGATGTATTAACCCCTTGTTGTTTATTGCAATGATAGTCATATCTTGAATATAATTGTTGATCACAATTAGAATGTAAACAAATTGAGAAAAACATGTCATTGAAACAAATGATAACTAGGCATTTGTGGGAAGATATTATATGGACTGGCTTGATGCCAGCCAAGAGGAGCTCTCCCATGATAGACATATTAGTGACCAGACCACTGAGGCAGATGCTGCCTGGTGAGCACCAAGTAGAGGCAGGCTCACACCCAGTCACTCTGACTTTCAGCTCCATTGCCTGGGCTGTGCTGCTAGGCTTACTAGTGCCCTTGCCATCACACCCCAACCTGTATCTTCCACTGACTTTGGCAGACCCTCCACTGATACCATGTCAGACAGGCTCCAGAGACTTCTGGCTAAATGTAACCACCTGCCTTCTGTTGGCTCTCAGGCTGATGGATTTTAGAGACTCTGGTATCCTCCACTTTTAAATGTGTTGTGTGTCCTTGATCTGCTTATTGCATGTTAGTTCTGTTGGCGGCTTGCTAACAAAATTTATTAAGCAAGCAAATAAATGGCATCGAGTATTCAAACTATTGATCTGTGGAATCTGCTTTCAAGTGCTGAATTTACTTTCCATTCAATGTGCTTTCTTTTTTTATATATAACAGCTGCACTTACATCACACCCATGCAAATAGTATTGCTGTCCACCCAAACTAGATTAGATAAATTAACAAACAAGAAGCAAGCTCAATTATCATATTAAAACCTTTAAATGTCAATATACATGGTGTTCATTCAAGGTGTGCATTTAGTTTATATGGAGAATCACTTTTATTTAGTTATGATTGCAGAATGACAATAAGTTATGAGTCTAATATCATGTCTAAATATTAGTTACCTATATGTAACTTTCAATGAACAACTTTTTCTTCTGCTCTGATTGCTCTGATTACATTTATTAAGATGTAATTTTATATCCATTGAAGTGAATGATAAAAAATTTGGTCTTGAATTTTTGTATGTTTTCTTATATTTCATTTTTCTAGTGATTTATTTTAATTGATGTTACAAAAGTACCATTTTGAAAAGAACTGAAAATTTAAAAAAAACAAAAAAAACTAGTTGTTCACTTCAGATGGTCTGGAAAACAACATTCTAAAGCACACTTACAGAATTTTAGAATAATAATGTACAGCATTTGAGCTCATGCTATTCTCCTTTTTCAGTTGCTCCCTTGTTTTTGAGCAATAAATTTTAATGTCTTCCTGTTTGCAAGCTTTGTTTCCAATAATTGCAATGCAATAAAAAACTTCAAATGCTGAAGTGTTTTGGTACCTCATTCATTGAAGTTTTGTTTAAAGTCTTCCAAATGATTTTGAACAAAATGCTGCTGAAATGTACAAAACTCATTTGCAAAATATTCAATTCCATTTTAGGACACTTAATAATGTAGTTTTTCTAGATTTTCAAAAATATTAAAAATCCAATTGACAATGGGCAGAAAAGAAAGTATACACATTGTGCTATGCTGAAGTATTTATTTTATCTTCAAGATCAGCCTCGTAACAAAAATTATGTAATTCAGGTATCCTGTGTATATATATAAATACTTGGGGGGCCGGCTGTAGCCCAGTGGATAGGGCGCCAGTTCACCACATGGGAGGCCCTGGGTTCGGTTCCTGGGGACCCCTCTGAAGCGGGCAGACTGCCTTGAGAGGACAAAGCTGCCGTGGGCGGGCAGAGCCACCTTGGGCAGGACAAAAAGCCGCCACGGGCAGGGCAAGCCTCCCGCGAATGGAGCAGAGCCGCCACCTGTGAACGGAACAGAGCCACCCATGAGTGGGGCAGGCCGCCTGCACGGTGGGCTGACTCGGCGTGTCGCCACAACGGGGGGAGACAAAGCAGACACAGAAGAACACAAAAAGATGAACACAGCAAGAGCAAGCAGAAGGGGGGGGGGATACGTAACAAAAAATAAATACATTAATTAATTAAATTAAAAAAATAAAAATACTTGTAAATTTGGATAACTACAGCTTTACTTCCTTTGGCAGAATATCAAACATTATTGGATATAGTTTTTAATTATGTGCGTGTCATGACAAATTTCAAGTATAGCTTTCAGAACCATGTTAGATGTTCAATTGAAAGAATGAACTTATAAAGAGTTTTACTTTGATTTATAAATAGATTGAAAAAGAACAAACCATTCTTATAATTAACTGATTCTCTATTTGAGGCTTCTGCTGGCTTCGTTATTTTTACATGCTTAAGAAAACCTGGAACTAAAAATGAGTTAAATTAATTGAGAAGAAGAGTCATTTGATCTAATTGAAAATTTGTTCTACACAAATTGATATGCAAGTATACCTTGCTGGTATCTGATAAGCCTTCCATTGGGCTCCAATAGATATATTAAATGGTCAATATAACCACTAAATTTTGGAGTAGGTGCTGGTACTTCCTTAGAAGGTTTGTGTGTTCTGATTTTCACTATTTCTGCTATTAAAATAGCCCCATGTTGGATGTTAAATATAGACAAAAATGACTTGCTTACCATCAACTTTCCTGAGAAATGGAAATTTAGTATGTAATTTTTCATTAAACACGTACTTTTTATATCATTGCTGTTGAAAGGGTTTATTGAAAGCCTAAAAGATTATTACCAAGCAATAAAATGAGTAAATTATTATAAATATACACTATGCAATAAATGACAAAATCACTGTGGCAAGAGGATTTGGACTATTTTCTACACTCTAAGGCAAGATTGTTAAACTTCTATTTAAAATATACATCTGGGGCCAGCTGTAGTTCAATTGGTAGGGTGCCGGTTTACCACATGGGAGGCCCTGGGTTCAGTTCCTGGGGCCTCCTTGAGGGGGCAGTCCACCTTGAGAGGGCAGGCCGTCATGGGCAGGGTGGAGCCGCCGCGGGCAGGGCAAGCCTCCCACAAGCGGGCAAGGCCACCGCGCGGTGAGCTGACTCGGCGGGTTGCTGCAGCGGCGGGTAGACAGGCAGACACGGAGGAAAGCAAGGATGAACACAGCGGGAACAAGCAGAAAGGGGGGGATATATAATAAATAAATAAATAAAAAATAATAAAATAAAATAAAATACACCTCTTTCACCTGATCTAACATTTCTCATGTTTTTCAAAGACTCCAACTGGAGACCGGGTAGTTTGATGCACCTCCCAGAGCATGGAACACCTGACTTTCAAGTTTGCCTGGCAGAATACCAGGAGTTAGCTAGTTGGGCATTTTTACGATGTTCCCTTGAAATGAAAATGTTGGCTATATTTGGAAAGGGTTCTGGTAATGGAGGAATAGCTTGATTAACTCTTCTGCTAATAATAATTATAGACTCTTGACAAAATATTTTAAAAACTACTTGAAGGTCACTGGAGAGCAAACATAAGCTAGCAGATATTGAAGATGATGGGACTTTTGAAAAAGCAGAACTTCTTCAACGAGATCCACATTTATCTAGCTTTTCCCCTGAGGGCCTTCCCTAATTTGCACAGCACAGGAGAGGTTAGAACTCAAGTGGAAAGCAGCTGTCTTATTGGACTGATGAGTAAAAGATCAGATTCGAGATTGTCAAGGTGGATGGAAATTCAGTGGACAAATCCAAGAAAGGAGGAAAACACAAACATGTATGTAACTCTTCTTATATCCTTTACTGACACATAAACTGTGCCTTCAAAAAATGAGAATTGAAAGATCCCAGGGGAAAACAATAGCTGAAAGACTGAAAAAGCTAAGCAGAAATTTTAGTAGCAGCCTAATTCTGAAAAAAAAAAAAAAACCACAAAAAACAAAAACAAAACAAAAAAAACAACAACAACAGAATTTGGAGTTGAAATCTTGCAAAGTTAGAGTGTTGGTTAAACCTACATCCTGCCCCATCAGACTTTGTCTTAAACCCCTTTGGGAGTGTATATTGGAATTAAGGTCCATCTCTCAAGATTAAAGGCTATAACTAAGAGTAGTATAAGATGTGTTTGATATGCTCTAACAAGACATCTGTGAAAGTAGATTATCAGTCAATAATTTAACTGCCTGCTCAAATAAAATTTAACACTCTTCAAAAGAAGAATGAGAATTCAGAGTCCCATTTGATGAACACATCATCAGAATGTTTGTTATAAATTTTTTAAAAAGACAGGCAGGGAATAAGTATAGCTCAGTAGTTGAGCACCTGCTTCCCATGTATGAGGTCCTGGATTAATACCAAGTATCAGCTAAAAAGAAAAAAAAAAAAGTCGAGCAAAGACACAGGAAAATGGTACCCACAGTCAAAGGGAAAAAAGTCAATAAAAATAGACCCATAGACAACCTAGATGATGGAATTAGTAGACAAGAACAATAAAATTACTATAGTAACCTTATTAAGGAGTCTATAGGAAAGGATGAGTAAAAAGATGGGGAATTTCACAAGAGATTTGATAACTGTGAAAAAAAAGAAAACAGAAATCCTGGAACTAAAGAGTTATGGTTTCTGAAAACAAACAATGATTGGATAAGATTAAACAGCAGATTGAACCAGCATAAGAATCAGTGAAACTGAAGAAAATTCAATAGAAATTATCTAAAGTGAAAAACCCACAGGCAAGAAAAAGTTGAGAAGAATGAATACAGTCTCAATAATATATAGTAAAGTATCAAGTAGTCTAATACAATGTAATGAAGTCCCAAAATGACAGGAGAGAGATAACAGGGCCAGAAAATATTTGGTAAAATATTGGTGGATGTATTTTTCAAATATGATCAAAATTTAAACCACAGATTCAAAAACTCCAGAAAGTGCAAGCAACTACAGAACACCCACACCTAGGCATATAATGGTCGAACTGCTGAAAACCAATGATAAAGAGAAAATATTGAAATACTTGGAAAAAATATTATAATAAGTTTTGATAAATGTTTGGGTATATCCATATCCTAAAAGTAAACCTGAGGTTTTGAGGCAGGGATAGATTCAATATTACTTACAGAAATAATTGCATCAGTTTCTTTTGCCTTAATTCTTCCCTCTTCAGAGGTGATGTGATGAGAGCCATATGACCATCACCCTATGTGGGTCAGGTTTTGTACTACAGATGAGAATCCCTGAAAATATGAATTTAGGAATTTGTATAGAAGGACAGCTGTTCTCCCTTTTTCCACTGAGAGATTGAAAGCAATCTAATCTTCCTAATGTAGGCAAATTTTTCTTGGTAAAAAAAGGGAAAGATCTTGGGTTCTTACTTTTTGATGTGTAAATAAATGTGTCCAGGGGGAGGATATGCATTTTAATGATATCTTATCAACACCTAGGGTACAGCTAAAGAAATGTAATACTTATGGAGAAATGTATAGTTTTAAATGTTTATGTCATAGGAGAAAAAATGTTTTAAATCAATGATCTAAACTTCTATCTAGAAAAGTATAGAAAAAGAAT
>PVKH010049449.1:0-10099 GCA_004027955.1 Chaetophractus vellerosus | reverse complement strand
GGCTTTTGCCCTGTCCGTGGCAGCTTTTTGCCCTGCCCACGGCGGCTCTGGCCTGCCCATGGTGGCTTGCCATTCTCAAGGCGGTCTGCCCGCTAGGAGAGGTCCCCGGGAACCGAACCCGGGGTCTCCCATGTGGTATGCCGGCACCCTATCCACTGGACTATCCAGCTGGCCCCCCAATCATTCTTATTGTGTTTAAGGATCCCAGTTTGGTGAAAGCAGTTGACAAGGTAATATCTGACCTACAGGGAAGAGCAACCACAGAGCTCTTCAGATAAGGAGTTAAACTCACAAATTTATTCCTCACAGTCATGGTAAAAGGTATGCCCTCTGGACGTTCCTGGGGTGGGTGAGCAGGTCTTAATGATACATCCATTGTAGTATTCCATATTTCTAAGCCTTGGTTCTCCTCATCTACAGTAAACCAGGGTAGTTCTGGCATTTCAATCTCAGGTAATGTTGGCCACCTTTTTGTCCATGTTTCAGCCAGCCACCTGAACAATCTATTAGAGTCCTTTTTAACCCCTCAAGCTACAACATTGAATCCAGAATTTCTGCTCAGTTGGTCCGTACCAAGAAATTCAGACTGATCCCTCTTTATATTCCTTTCACCATTATTCCAATCCCTTAATATCCATTCTCACACATATTATCCTGATCTCTGTCTATTTAAATAAGAAAACATACAGTTTTTTTGGAGCATAGAATATTTCCTCATGGGTTGCATCTTATACCTCAACTTTTGGAGTTTTAGTCTAATTATAGATCTGGAAGAAAAGATGGATGGTATGGGTGGGTAACAAGAAGGATGATAAGTTTCTTGCAAGCCAGTTACCTCATGGCATTCTTTTGCAGTTTCATCTGGTGAAATGAGATTAATCTCTTCAGGTGGAGGTTCAATGGCAGACTCCTTAAGGTAGACTTGAGGTTAGGAAACTGTTTCCTCAGGGCAGACTGGAGGTTTGGATGCTGTTTCATCAAGGTGAGGAGGAGGTCAGGTGGTTATTTCCTCAGGGCAGACAATTAAAGATTTATCTGGCAAAGACTTAGAAGAATTTAGGGTTTCATTGTCCCCACTGCCATCATTATCAACCCATATGTCTCCATTCCATTTTCAGGATCTCCATTCCTTTTTAATCAATGGCCTCACTTTAATAGCAGACACACTGCAAGGTTGAGATTTTAGTTTTTGTTGTAAATCTGCAACTTATACAATGAGACTCTAGGTCTGTTTTTCTGAGATCTCAAGTCTGCAGCTACATGAAACAAGATTTTTCTCTCAGGGTACACATAGAAACTGTCACATACTTCATGTGGCATTTAAGTTACAAATTTGAAGCCATCAGTTCATCCTTTTCTTTTATAACTGTATCCAGCATATTTAGGAACAGCCAACATCATTATATCTTTTACTTCCACAAAACTCTGTTAAGGTATCAGAAACACTATCACCCAGAGCTTTGCCTCTTAAAAGCATGTGAGTAACCGAATCCAGGGGTGATATTTTGTGTATCTCTGTTCCCAACTCACCATCGACTATCATTTGCAACTTGATCACAGGACATAGTCATTAGTGTCTTTGAATCTAGTCAGAGTAGACAGCAAATTGCAAAAACCAGAACCAATTCAGAAATTCCATTTTTAAGATTCTGTTCCTCAAGAACCACCCCACTCATAAAACCAAGCTGTATTAGTCAGGATTTTCTAGAGAAACAGAACTGACAGGAAATATCTGTAAATATTATGAGATATTTATAAAATTGTCTTATGCAATTGTAGGGGTGCACATGTACAAATTATGTAGGGCAGGCTGCAAGCCAGGAATTCCAATGAAGGTTTTCAATCAATTCCCTGAGAGAAACTGTCTGAAGTTAAGATGGAAATTCTCTCGTCTGACTGCTGAAATCAACACTCCTCCTTTTAAGGCTTTCAAATGATTGGATGAGACCTTTCTCATTGCTGAAGGCAATTTCCTCAGCTGATTGTAGTTTTAACCAGCCATAGAAGCAATCAAGTTACTAATGATTTAAGGCCATGAAATGCCCTCACAGTAACAATTAGCCCAGTGTTTGCTTGGCCAAACAACCAGGCACAATTACCTGGTCAAGTTGACACATGAGCTTGCCGTCATAATCTCTGTTACAAAACCACTTCCAAAAACAGGCTTGAATTCCCATAGACAGGATCTGTAAACATGCTACTGGGACATAGATTTTTACTACCAGCTATGGACAGCAGTAGAAAAACTCATGCAGACTAAATAAAAGAAACTAGCAAGTAAGTACATGGCCTTATTGCTCTTAGCATTGGGACAAAACTGTTTGCTTACTGAAAGTATCTTGCAATGATCAAAATGTTTAAGTCCTCTACTGTCAATCCTTAAAAATATATTTCCTGTCATAGATTCTTTCAATAAAGTCCTTAATCTGTATACAACAGAGGTGCATGTCAGTTGAAGCAAGGCCACATGAGAGAAGTTTCCTTGAAATTCACACCTTGAAGAGTGTTCATGGTCCTGCCACCCCATGCCTGTCTCCTGAGAGAGTCTGTTTCCCAGTAACATGAAAAGCAATCAGGAACTCCTGTGAAAACTTGCATGAATACTCACCCACTGTGTTCCCAGTCATGCACATTAGTGCTACTTTATTTTTCCTGGGTATCATCACCATAGACACAAGAGGCACAAGTCACCATTTCCTGCATTCACCAGCTTCTGAACCCAATCCTTAAAAAAGAAAATTTGTACACACTTCCCTGGATAGAGACAATTATGAGCAGATATTGAGACACAGGCAATATAGCATAGTCTTAAGATTCTTGAATGCTACAAACATTAACCTCTTGGATCCTTGCTGTTGAAATTTTTCCTTTGTATATTGGAGGCATCAGAAAGCGGATAGTGCTTTGCATCCTATTGCTTAGGCATTCGTCTTAGATTATAGAAGTTGATGTAAAAGTATTTAAGGGAAACTGGTTCCTGAGAAGTGATAGCTCTCTTGCCTTTCATAAGGTGTGTGGCCCCCCATAGACATCCTAGTGCATAATTTAGGCTTGCCAGCCTCTCTCTGCAGGTGCTAGTGCTGAGGCTTAGGCAGAGCAGATGAAGCTAGCTAGCAGAGGTCAGATTTCACAGCCAGATCTCCTCTCTGGGAGAACTGGATCTCGCTATCCACAGAAAAAAAATCACCAACCGAAAAATTTCAGTTGGGCATTTTAAAATTGGATTTTACTACTTGAATGAATCTGAAGAAACTTTGTTTTTCTGGTCAGACAAAATCTTTTTGAGACGAATTCTCTGTGCATTTAAATTAAGTTGTATAATGCCAGGCAGGCATTTCTGTGTCACCAAGAATCTTTTCTTATGTCAAAACTCCAAAAAGTCAGCTCAGGGAATATTCTTCAAAAGTTTCCTTGTTCCCTGGGAGAGGTTTTCTTTAGATATCAACTCCACAATGGCACAATTAATTAATTAGCCAATTGGCTGTGACTTACTATCTGCTGAGGCCCATGAATCATAACTTCTGCTCTCAGAGAATTAAATTGTAGAAAAGGGTAAGACGATGACTAGGAATATGGTAAATGTTGTAGTGCCAACTTAAAAAAATAACATAGACATTGCCTTCTTTCTCAATAAATTTATCTCATTTCTATTTTAAAAATAAACAATATATTTTTTTAAAGATTTATTTCTCATTTATTACATATAATATGTAATATTATATGTAATAATAATCTGCTTGTTCTCGCCGTGTTCATTTTTGCGTTCTTCTATGTCTGCTTGTCTCCCCCCGCTGCGGCGACCCACCGAGCCCGCTTACCGCTCGGCAGCCTGCCTGCTCACGGCAGCTTGCCCTGCCTGCGGTAGCTTTCCCTGCCCGTGTTGGCTTGCCTTCTCAAGGCAGTCTGCCTGCTCGAGGAGGCCCTGGGAACCGAACCTGGGGCCTCCTATGTGGTAAACCGGTGCCCTACCAATTGGGCTACAGCCAGCCCCCCAAAATAAACAATATTTTTATAGATGCTCATATGCATCAATTAATGGTGGTCTAAAGCCCCTCAGCTTCCACCAGAAATGATCACTCTCTTTTTTATAACTATAGAGCTAACTTTTCCATACTTAAAGTTAAAGCCATTTTCCATACTTAAGTTTCTTCTATATGTCAAAAAGAAAAGCTAAAATTAAAACAAGTCTCATAAACAATAGGTATCTTCTGAGCAATAACCATGAGCCAAGCAAATTAAATACATACACATGAAGATAGTCCAGTCTTAACTACTTCCAACAACTAATCATGTACTTTAATGTTGACAGTCATGCCAAGATGTAAAGATAAATCAGTGGATCATGGGTTTTAAATGTTTGAACCTCTCCCTAATCCCATCTCTCAAGGCCTTGAATCA
Organism: Chaetophractus vellerosus; assembly: GCA_004027955.1. NCBI lineage: Eukaryota > Metazoa > Chordata > Mammalia > Cingulata > Chlamyphoridae > Chaetophractus > Chaetophractus vellerosus. The sequence goes on along the minus strand of PVKH010049449.1, from coordinate 5,701 downwards.
AGCCCTCTTGCCTCATTTCCTTTGCCTCTCTAACCCCTACTCATCATTCAGTACTCAGTTTAAAAAACACTTCCTTAGGAAGCCTCTCTTTATCTCAAACTAGGTTAGGTCCCCATTATATGTTAAATGTTTCCAAGGCACTCATAACTTCTCCTTTGTAACAGTCTTCAAACCGACTTAATACTGTACCTTAATATACAAGCACTGTACCTTCCTTGCTCATCTGTATTTACTGAGTGGCCAACAATAACAGACTATCAATGAATATGTTTTACAGAATAACTGACTAAGCACCAATAATCATCAGCCCAATGTTTATATGATTAAAAATTATCTTGGCTGTTGTTGATATAATAGTATATATCTTTGGCCTAAATCTTTACTTAAAATATACCAAGACACCTTCTCTGGAAAATCTTGTCTCTCTAGCAAAGTAAAGAATTTCCAGACAAATCTGTACTTTTAAAATACTTGACTAATTTCCATTATAAATTCAATTGACATGGAGTGACTTTTGCTTCATGATGTAGTTATTACACTACATATTTAAAGCTTTATTATTAAAATATAGTCTCTTTATTGAACTTACATTTTCCTTCCAGATACATCCTTATAACCTCTGCTTCACAGGCAAATTTCTGAAGAGTTGTCTATATTTGTTGGCTTCATTTCATTACCTACCACTTATACCTTAACACACTTCACTCTGGCCTCATCTCAGCTTTTGCTATATTCCCACAGAAGAATTCTGTCACTAAATATAATGACTTCCTTTAAATCTTCATCAAACTTGATCTCTCCACAGCATTAACAGTATTGAGCTCTTCATCTTTTAAGAATCACTCATCTGCCTCAGCTTCCACGGCCAGGTTCTCTTCCTCTAGCCATCTCCTAAGTCTCCTTTGTTGGGTAATCAGCTAATGGTAGTTCTGCCAGCTGTGTGCTAAATCCTCTTCTCAAACTACACTTCCTCTGTTAGCTCCAACCACCACCAACAGGCAGATCACCCACGGATTTTGTATTTCCCTCCAGATATGTCCTCTGTATTCTGCACCATATACCTGAATGTGACATCTCATTCAGGTGTCTCAATACCCACCTCCAATCTGATTCTGATCCAGTCTTCCCAATCTCAGTGGATGACAGCAGCATATTTTCAGTTGTGCACATCAGAATCCTAGGAATCATGTTGACACCTCTTACATCATCACACCATTATATTTAGAATCATCCTGTTGATAAAACCTCTTATGCAGTATATTTCTTGATTTTTTCCACTTCTTCTCTCTCAGTCACCCCTCCTGACCCCTTAAGGTTAAACCAACAATACCTCTGGCTTGCATGACTGAAATAGTCTATTAACTTTGTTTCCCCCTGAGTTCATTTCAAGTCACTATAATCTATTATCCATACTGCACCTAGAGTAACCTTTTCAAAATAGCAAACTTGTCATATATCTCCAATCTTTAAAATGTTTCAATGGCTTCCTTTTGTATGTAACCTGAAAATCAAAATTCTTAACATGTTTATAAGTCACTGCATGGTCATACCTTCCCCTATCTCTCTGGGGTCATCTTCAACATATCCCCCTCCACCTTCTTCCCCAACTTCTGCTCCACTGTACTCTAGCCACACTGGCTTTGTCTCAGTTGTTTGAATGTTCTGTACTTTTTCATATGACATGGACTTTGCCATTTGGTGCAGAAGGCCCCTATCACAATACACCTAGAAACAGTCTATCTTTAGTTAACATCTGGCACAAGCCTCAGAAAGGCCTTTCCTGACCCTTTGGCATGAAATGATCTTAAAGCATTTTACACCTCTCATTTGGCTTACATGCCATCATTTTATCAATATCTATTTTTCTTAGTACACTGTAATGTCTATGAGAATAAATATAATGTCTCTTTTATTCACATCTATGTCTTCTAGTCCTCCTGACACATAACAGGCACTCAATAATATTTTATTAATAAATGATAAATTTAATTGAACAAAATTTTATTGACTGTTGATTGTGTACAGGCACCCACAGATGCAATATAAAAATATGTTGGAGATGTTCTCTCCCCTCAAAGAGTTTGCATTTTGCTTTAGAAGATAAACATAAATAGAAACGAAAATGAAACACTATAGTAAATAATACCAAATGCTGTGACATGGAAAGTCACAAGACAATTTAAAAAATAAGTTAAAAAGCAATATAAGAAGTAAGAACTTATAGCTGGAATGGGTTAATGATGAGTTAAAAATGAAAATTATCTTGTGCTAGGTCTTGAAAAATTGGAAGGAGTTGGAAGATAAAAATAAAAAAGGCAGAAGTTTCTGGAAAGAAAAATGGAATGAACAATGCTCCAAAGGCAGGCAAGCCTGGGGAACCAAGATCAACAGGATGCCCTCAGAGCAGCCTCTACAGGGCTCCAACATTCTGTGGAAATGAACAGAGAGCATAGTTCCAGACACAGATAAAAGCCAGACAGTGGTATGATGAGAATTTTAGTGGCTAGAAAACCTGAAACAGAGCTTTAGTATTATATTTCTACAAAGTATTGAAAGACCCATTGCTGTATAACTAGAATGTGTGAGGAAAAGTTGTGAAAGTCCAATGGGCTGGTTTAAAAAATAAATAAAAGGTTTTGAACCAGTTTTCAAAGTTGTAGTCGGCCTTATTGGACAGTTTCCCAAATCTCAATGAGGTCTTTGGAATTATCAACACATAAAACAGGATATTTTTTTACTAATAAGAGATGCTCCATGCTTTCCACATCCTACTGTTCATGCTTAGGTACACCCACAGAATCTCCTTTTAAAGAAACCTGACCCAAAGATGGTTTGCCAACAATCATTGCAAATTGGTCTCTCATATTGAAAGTTTTGTTTTTCTAAAGACTCCACTTTGAAAAGAACAGAGTAGCAGTAACTGGCAATACTAAACACAAACATTTTACCTTACCTGTGAAATCATCTTTTCTCAACTGAAGAAATTCCTCAGAATTTCCTACATAGAAATACTAATGTAAATATTGCACTATACTGATTTACAGCATTTCTGTGAATGCATATCAATACGAATATCACATTATATCATTAGGTCTCCAAACCACAATGGTATCTGGGCTGGGAATGATGCAGTGTTCAAAATTAGACCTTTGTTTAATCAGTATGTTATCAATTTAACACACCCACATAATCTGAAGAGTCAAATATTTCCACAAGGCTTATGAAAAAGGTTAATTCTACACATACCCACTACCCCCACCATCCCTGCTTCCTACTTCTAGATGTAAGCACTTAGTTGCTTAATTTCAAATTTAGGCATTAGCTATTAGCTATTTATATCCAACTTTGTAAAATAAGAATCTCATTCTCCTTCAATTCCTTCCCTCTACCTGGATCCCACTACATTCACACACAACTTCCACCTACCATCCTCTTAAGGTAAGTATATCATAATTTAGGTCAGCTCCATAATCAATGTTTACATAACTTTAACCATGCAAAGTTATTCACAGCTGAGTCATATAATATACAGTGACATTTTCTTTTCTGCTCAAACTTCTGTTTTTCCTGGAGTTAATAATTGTCTTGTTTATAGCAGGCTTAATTTTCATTGTAATTATCACCTAATTTAAATAAAGCTCTGCCAATTATTTATTGTATCTCTTTTAATATATTAAAATACATTAGGTATTCTTATCTATTTCATCTTTTTTGCAGTAATCACCCATCAAGCCTTCTGTTTCACTCTAGTTTAAATATAGTGTATATATACTCCAGTTTCTTTCTAAGAAAGCACATCTGAGAGGTAAACATTTAATTATTTGCATGTTTTAACATATTACATTCTATACTTATACAAATTTGGTATAGAATCCTTTTTGGGAACTAATTTTTGCCCAAACACTTGAAGACACTTATCTAATATCTTTAGGATTCTATCTTTGTTGTTGAGAAGTCCAATGTCATCCTTATTCTTTTTCTGTAGTAATAAACTTTATTTTAGAGAAGTTTTAGATTACAGAAAAGTTACATCAAATGTATAGGGTTGGGAGCAGATGTAGCTCAAGTGGTTGAGCTACCTGTTTCCCACATACAAGGTCCCTGTTCTATCTCTGGTGCCCCCTAAAAACAAAACAGAAAAACAAACAAATGGAAAAACCAACTCAGGGGAGCCAGTGTAGCTCGGTGGTTGAGCTCTGGCTTCCCACATATGAAGTCCCGGGTACAATCCCTGGCCCCAGTAGTGAAAAAAAAAAAATGTATAAGGATTGAAATGAAAAAAAAAAAAAAACTGGAGAGAGAGAGTTGGAGGAGAGTTTAGAAATGAAGAATATTTGTTAGGGTAACTAAAAGGATAAAAAGAGAAATAAAAATAAAATATGATATGTATAAGCCTAAAGAAAATATGGCTGAAGTAAGTACTCCCTTTAAGTAATAACATTGAATGTTAATGGATTAAACTCTGCAATTAAAAGACAGAGATGGTCAGAATGGATGAGAAAATATGACCCATCTATATACTGTCTACAAGAAAGTCACCTTAGACCCAGGAACACAAATAAACTGCAAGTGAAAGATAAGAAAATGATTTTCCACACAAACAGTATAAAAATAGAGCAGGTATAACTATACTATTATCAGACAAAATAGACTTCAAACACAAAACTGATGTAATGGACAAAAATGATACTATATAATAAAAGGGATAATCTACCAAGAAGAAAGAACAATCATAATTATGTATGTACCTAAGCAAGGTGCCCCAAAATACATGAGGCAAATACTGGCAAAACTGAGGGAAAAATAGATGCCTTTACAGTCATAGTGGGGGACTGTAATACACCACTATTGCCAATAGACAGAACATCTTGACAAAGGACCAGTAAAGAAACAGAGATCTTGAATAATACATTTGAGGAACTAGACCCAATGGACATATACAGAACATTGTACCCCAAAAGAGCAGGATATACATTCTTTTCAAGTGTGCATGTATCATTCTCCAGAATAGATCATATGATGGATGATAGAAAAAGTCTTAGCACATTTAGAAAGACTGAAATAATACAAAGCACTTTCTCTGATCACAATGGAATGAAGCTGGAAATCAATAAGGGATAGAGAAACAGAAATAGTCACAAATATATGGAAGTTAAACAACACACTCTTAAACAATCATTGGGTCAAGGAAGAAATTTCAAGAGAAAACAGTGACTATCTCAAAGCGAATGAAAATGAAAACACAATGTAGTAAAACTTATCGGATACAGAGAAAGCAGTACTGAGAGGGAAATTTATAGCCCCAAATGCCTACCGAAAAAAAGAAAAAAATAGCTAAAATAAAAGACATACTGCACACCTGGATGAACTAGAAAAAGAACAAACTAATCCCAAAACAAACAGAAGGAAATAACAAAGATTAGAACAGAATTAAATGAAATTGAAAATAAAAACAATATAAAGAATTAACAAAACCAAAATCTGGTTTTCTGTGAAGATTACTAAACCTGGCAAATCCTTAGCTAGAATAACAAAGAAAAAATAGAAAAGATGCAAATAAATAAAATCAGAAATGAAAGAGGGGACATCACAACTGGCCCTGCATAAATAAAGAGTACTATAAGAGGATGCTTTAAAAAAATTGTATGCCAACAAGTTGGAAAATTAAGATGAGATAGACAAATTTCTAGAAACACAGGAG
>PVKH010049448.1:0-10097 GCA_004027955.1 Chaetophractus vellerosus | reverse complement strand
GGGGGGGGCAGGGGAAGGAAAGAAAAAAGCCAAGGCTTTGGAATTAGACAAGCCAAGGTTCAGTTCTCAGTTCGACCACTTGCTGGATGTACAATCTTGGGCAAAGTTAGTTACGTTGCTCTACAGTTTCCTCATCTAAAAAGTGGAGGCAGTGATAATATCTAGCTCCTACAGTAGTTACTTGAAATCACAGGCCTGTGGTGCCTGCCAGTTATTAAGGAGCTTGAGGACATTCATTCTTTTGCTTCCAACATTCCACCTGCCCCTGGCAATCACTGCACCTGCTGAGCCCGGCTGCCGTCTTTGCCTCTCCTACGAAGGCAAGGAAACAACTGAAAGGTTCCAGTACATCTCAGTGGAGGCACAAAGCACACCAGTAAAATCTTACCTCTTCCCCAAGCACCAGCAGTTAGGGAAGCAGCTAACACAGTGCATAGGTAGGGATCGAAGTTAGGAAAAGGTATGTTTTCTCTCCAGCTGCTGCTCGCTTTCACAGCAAACCCATAAAAGATGCCCCTCTTCCCAAATGTATTACAGTCTGCTCTTTACATGTAAATACTTCTCATAACTTTTTATCTAATTGATGCTTTATATATTTTTTTAAAAAAGATGTATCTCTTTACCCCAAAGATCCTGTAGAGATTACTTGAAATTATCCTAATTTTAAAGATGGAACAAGCTACAAAAAAATGTTAGCATTAAGCTGAGGTTACAAATAATATTAGCCCACTGATAAAAATTAATTTAATTTCTGTTCCTGAACTACTCTTGAAAGTATCACAGGTTTTTTAGGGAAAACTGCTTTGCATACTTTTATATCAAATCTGAATTTTTCTCAGAATTATTTTGCATTTTTTGTTAGAATTGGGATTCATGTATAAAATGTGATTTATAAACATGATATATGAAAAGTAGCGCTTCACTGTTGTCCTTTTTTGTACAGGTTTCCCTGCTTATACAATATCTGATTGAAAATTGCTGTAGGATATTTGGAGAAGAAATCACTTCCCTTTTGGGAGAGATTTCAGTGAGATGTGATAATAGAGAGAATGCCTCAGGTATTGTGAATAATTTGATTTTTGTGTGTGTGAGAAATAGACAACATGTCTGTGAGCTGGTGGTGGAAAATGCTGAGGCACTAGTTGTCCTGGAGCCCATAGCAGCTGAGGTGAAGGGAGTGTCTGAGCTGGGTGTGAGGAACCATGGGCCTCTGCTCCTTCCTGGGAAGGCCTGCTGATAGGGCAGGATATATTTAGTACTGTGGCATGGTTAGGAAACTTATCAGATGAGGTCCTAGACATCAAGAAGTTGTTAGTGGCAGCATGCTATGGTACAATGGTTTGAACTTCTTTTAAATAAAACTTAGCAAGGAACCCTAAGATAAAATACAAACTGCTGTGGTTGGAACCAGAGCGGAAGGCCCAGAGCCCTGCCTGTTTTTGTTTCTTCCTCTCCTTCCTTTTAGTGGTTCCTGAGACACCTCAGATTTCTAGTGTGCAATGAAACAATTTGAAAACAACTAGCCTCAAGGTGGGGAAAGGGATTTGAAGACATTCAGCCTTCCAGAATATGGATTCCTGAACCACTAGTTACTAGTTATGTTATCTTTGGCCAATTATTCTGTCTCACTGAACACCAGCTATATAATGTTAATAACAATAATGTCTAACTTTAATTGTTGTTGTAAACGTTAAATAGGGTAATGGATATTAAAGAACTTTATTGAAGAGAAATTGATAGGGATAGTAAATGGTTTCTCTGACACTAGTTGATTATATATAACCAGCAGCAATCCATGTTAAAAGGCAGAGTCTTATTCGGAACCTGGGTTCACCTAATAGTAATTCCTTCATATTTTTACCATTTCTTGGCATGTTCTCATTGCTTTGAGGAAATCTTACTTAAGGAAAACTCATTTCATCAGGAATTGATATAAATCTAGTATACATTTTTTTCAATCTTGCACTGACAGTTGGGAAGATTGTAAAAGATCCTATGTTGAGAGTAGAGATTTAAATTAAGCATCATAGTTTGGTTTTATATATATATATATAAAGAATTGTGTAAGGCAGCATGGGCTTTATTTGTGGTAAGGAAAACTGTTAATTCTGGTTTGGAATTTTGACAGATATCTCTTGCTTCCAACTGAATGACTCCTCCTATGATAGCCTGGAGAACGAGCTGAACGAGGAGGCCGATGCTCCGTGCAGCGACCTGGTGAAGAGACTGGGCCAGGGCAGCAGGAGCATGGACTCTGTCCTGACCCTCAGCGACTATGACCCAGACCAGCCCGAGGTGGAAGGCCTCCTGACCCTGAGTGACTTTGACTTAGCCCAGTCCAAAGATGAAGATGTCCAAATGAAACGGCCTGTCAAATCCAAGCCGGTGAGCATTTCAGTGGTGTGCACCAAGGTCCCACTGCGGGATCCTGCCCGGACGCCATCTGGCATGTGCACACCCAGCTACCTGTCCACAGCTGCAGCAGATGCTCCAAAGAGCCTGCGGCGACAGCGGCGCTGCTCAGAGCCCAGCATCGACTGTGTAGATTCCAAGCTTTCCTATCTGCGGGGGTTTTATCAGAAAAAGCTACGCAAGTCCAGCTGTGATGTAATCCTCTCTCAAAAAGATGAGGACTATCTGAAGCAGAACCAACCCCTCCAAGAAGAGGACAAGACATGTTTTAAACAGAGTTTAGTCACAGGCACTGACATCAGCAAGAAAAGTGCCTCTCATCAAAGCGTTAAGAAGAAAAGCTTGTCCGGTAATGAAGGAAATCATGTGAAACTTTTCCTTAAGTCCAAGCCAGTGGCCATATCGCTGGCGTCTTGCAGTGGCATGTCCTCACAGGATCACTCCAGGAACCAGCCCATCGATGCTGACACATCTGGATACTCCCCACCGCACACCACAGATGACCTCAAGAGTTCAAGGAGGCACCGACGCTGCTCAGAGCCCACCATAGATAACCAGCACTGCAAACTGACCTATCTCAGGGGGATTTATTCAAAGAAACAGTATAAAACTAGCTGTGATGCTGGTCCCTTGCGTGGAGAGGAAGAGTATCTCAAGAGGCAAAAGTCTTTGCAAATGGAGGGGCAAAAGCTCATTAATCAGAGTTTGGTCATGGGAATCGAGGTGGGCAAGAGTAGTGCCACAAATCAAAACACTGAGAAGGTTTTACCCCCAAGATTAAACATTTGCCCAAGGACTAGCTATTCCAGCTTATCCTCCCCAGGCACGTCCCCATCTGGCTCATCGGTGAGCTCCCAGGACAGTGCTTTTTCTCAGATTTCTGAACACTCAGTGTTTACACCCACTGAAACTTCCTCTCCAATAGATTGCACTTTTCAGGCTCAAAGGAAACAGGAAGAGCTTTCCTCTGACTTCAGCAGTTCCAGCCTTGTTTCTGGAATGCCCAGTCCCTCATCAGAGCAGGCCAGCAGCTGCCTGGCTTACACAAAGAAGGACACTGGAGAGTGGCATTCACAAATGCATTCTGTAACTCTTCACCCCAGCACATGGCTGAGAAATGGTGTAGCCAATTTGAAAAACTGGTCCCTCAGAAAGAAGGCAAGGGCATCTAGACCAGAGGAAACAAAAATAGGTTCTCTAAAAGGACCCACAGAGCCACCTCCACATGTTTCTGATATTCCAGAAGCCAACTCACTGCAAGAGAGACAGAAAGACATGCCCCTAAGGGTAGCTGAAGGGCTTGGAGCTCTGCAAACAGCCCAGTGGTATAGTTCTTATCCCTGCCAGGACTCAGAGAAACACTGTAACTCTCCATTCAGCCTAGTGGAAAACAGGCTCAAGCTTTGTATGAAGTCACACGAGGAAGTAGAGGATGGTGGTCAGTGCTCTTCTGGTACTCTGCCTTGTGGAAGGTCCTCACCCAGCTCTTTGACTGCAGACGATATGTCCAGCCCAGACTCAGGGCCTACGGTGGTTTGCAATGATGGGGACAGACATTTAAGCACAGACATTTAAGCACAGTGAGAATCTGCGGCCTACAAGAACACAGAAGCTGGGCTAATGATAATGTAGAGATGATAACTATTCTGACCCCTTGGTATAAGTTAGGTAGCATAAGGATAATCATTGCTAATACTTAGGACAACAAAGGGATTCTTTTTATGTGAGACTACTTAGCAAAAGTTTATGCTCAAAAAAGTTGGTCACCTAAGTGTTTGGGAAGCTTTTCCTTCTTAGAGCATGGGATTGGTCCTATCAGATGTTTTTAGAGATACTAGCAGAGGGCGTAGAGAAAGCAATCGTCTTTGGAGGAAACACACCTTATGTGAACAGTTCTGTGAGATCATAAATTAAGGATTAGGGGAAGGGTGCAGAGAAACCGTCCACATTCCCTGGAGTGTTTTTTAATAAATAGGCAAAGAAAAATGCCACTAATCGAAGTGTTACAAAGAAAAGCTTGTCCAGTAATGAAGGAAATCATGTGAAACTTTCCCTTTAAATCTAAGCCCGTGGCCATTTCTGTGACATCTTACAGTAACATCCTCACAGGATCATTCCAGGAACCAGCCCATCAGTGCAGCTAAACTGGAGAAAATGAGTGGTTCAAGAACCATGGGCACTGTGATATCATAGTTGTGTTTGGTTGGTTGTGTTGATTAATTTGTTTTTTCACTGGATTGGTGCATTGCTCTCCAGAGTCTCCGGGAAACAGAGCTGTGAGAAGAAAGAAGAAATAGTTGCTCATTTCAGTGTCCTTTCTAGAGGTGCCTGTGCTAGGAACATTCTCCAAAAATGCAACTTTCCCTATGGCCTCCTGACAGTGTTTGCTATCTGAGCGTGGAGGAAAAGACAGCAACAAGACCAAAGTATGGCTCCTTGCTGAAACGTGTCACTGCTGCCCTGCCTACGTTACAGTCAGCTCAGAAAAAAATATTTATAAACTGTCCCTTTTCTGATTGTTGTGGTTTGAGGGTTGAGAGAGCAATTTATAGGATGGCAGGTTATTAGGAGTCACAGAATAGAATTCCCAGTGAAGTGGCTACCAGGCTTTCTTCTTAGACAATTCTTGGCTTTGGGTTTTCTTACCTCCAGAAGTGTTTCCATGTTTTTGTCCCAAATGCTTCATGACTTATGGATGATTATTTCATCTCCATAGACACTTCTCCTTCTTGCCTTAAAGGCTCCACTGGTACATCTTCTTGCCTAGGAATGGATTGTCAGACCTTACCAATCAGCCTGAAGGTACATAGCACCAGGAATGGATTTGCACCTTCCTTCATTTTAACTGCTTGCCTGTAAGAAGTTGCTTAGAGTCCATTTTGTCTCTTTAGTCTACCATCAGAGGGACTTTTTGCCCATAAACTAACTTATTCCACATTTTTTTTAATCAACCACCAGGATACTGTCACCAAATGTTCTTTCCCTCTTGTCCCAAAGGTTGCATTTTTCAATTGTGGGGGAAAAAAACCTATAATCTTTTCTCTACGGTAAAAGTCCTTTCAGTAATAGTTTTAGCTATAGGTGCTACCTACCTCACGGGGACATGGCCCTGTTTGCCATAAGCATTATAAGGAACTTTTAGATCTCTGTGTCCAAAGAACTCCTTCCGGACCCTGGCCAAATCAGTCAAAGATGGGAAGTAGATCTCACTTTGTAACCAGCCGCCCCTATATTGAGACGCCTACGAATCCATGTGCATCTTCTGTGCTATGATATATATATAAAGTCAACAGGGACTCCTCTTACCTTAGGGCGTACTACTGTCAGAACTGCAAGATGTGAATGAAAACTTCTACGGCTCGGGGTGTCTTTTGGAAGAAATTGCTTCTCTGCTTACCAAAATAATAGTTCTAGCCTTTTTTCTTTCGTATTGGCAGGTAGAATATCACCCCCCCCCAACTTGAAGTGTAGAAGAAAAGAGATGCTGAGGTTCTTTAGTAGCCATTCCTACCCTCTGTGTCCCCTTAGATACTCCTGTAATACTTAAATGTGAATAGTTTGTTAATATTGCTGTAAAGTATTGTATGATTTGAAGACAGACTACGTGTCATTTTATTATACTCCATCAACCTATAATATATTAGACTGATGCTCTATCTAAAATGCTTGAGTTTGTATAATATATCTTGACAAATTTTACTACCATATGTTATGTAATAAATGTGTATTTTTGTACTTGCAGAAACTGCTGCTAACTTTTAAAGTTCTTTGGTTTTAAAGGCACTGATAATGGATATGTATGAAGTCCATGCTGTCTATTAAATAAAATACCACTGTGCAGAGTGAACAGTCCCACCAGAGCAAGATTGCCCTTTGTAAAATTGTTTGAATGAGTCCAATTTCTGGTTGATGTTGGAAATTTCACAGAATGTAATTAATGTTGAATTGGAACTTTGAGTTTCAGTCATAAGCCATAGTCAGTCTTTCTAGAACAAGATTGTTTTTCTTTTTATATTTTTTTCTAATTTTACTACTTACCAAACAAGTCATGTTTTAGACAGAAAGCCCCCATTTTCTTAAGGCATTATGTCTTCATTCTGCTCCTGGAATCAGATATAGTCTATATTCTCATATAAAAAGAATCGTCAGTGCAGTTTAATTGATTGTATAGGATTTTCTTATGTAAGTTTGGACCGTTCTGATCAGAGTACCCTGTTGACCCCACACACATACCAAGACATCAGTACTTTTCCAGTGGTGTACATCCACTAACTAGCATTCTCTTCTCCTGTTGCATCTTTGCCTTCGCACGGTTCGTGGGGTGTCCCTCTGTGTACGTTGAACCACCATTTCAAAGGGATTCAGACAAATGGACTGCCGTAGTCCTGAGAGGTGGTTTACTTGCTATAAATGGGCAGGGGTGATCATAATGCCACCACCAGAAATGCCACTGACTAGGAAACTGGGGCAGTGTCCACATGTACACCCATGTTCTTTGGGGTATATTTCACAATAAAAATGGAATGAAGGGAGAGAAAAGAAGAGGAAGCACAAGACCAAGTCTGGGAGTGGTCAGAAAAAAATTTGCTTTTAATGACATCTGAACCGAGGTGTGATGGGTGGAAGGGGCCAGGGGAGGAAGGAAGGGGATAGCACAGGATCATGGCAGAGGATGCAGCACGTGCACAGACCACATTGTGGGGCAGACCAGGAAGCTTCCCAAGACCAGCCAGAGGCTGAGCAGTGGGGAGGTGAGACTGGGGGCCTTTGTAGGCCGTGGTGAGCCTTGGGTGCTTCTACCAAGTGTGATGGGACCAGTGGAAGGTTTAGTGCAAGGTAGTGATGTTACCTGACTTGTTTTATTTCAGAGGTCACTGTGGCCACACAGTGGAGAACCGATTAGAGAGGATAAAAATGGAAGCAATGGAACTAAAAGACTGTAGCAGGAACAGGCAATTGTGAAGATAAAAAGTGCATTTGGAATTCCTGGATTGGAATCCCAAATGCAGAGCAATTTTCAATACCCACTTGACTGGGGAATTTTATTTATTACTCCGAACAGTAGGATAGGAAAGCCTGGTCCATGTCAATTAAGGCAGTTTTGTCTCCCCAGGCCTAGAAAGCATCGGGGGGTGAGGGGGGTTCCTCTCCCTCTAGTCACCCTCCTTCTGCCAGGCACAGGCCTCCATTATCAGAACAGGGCCCCAAGGAGCGCCATCCCCTCGGGCTGTGTGTGAAGAGAAAAGGCCCCTCAGCCTCTTGCCCGCACAGTCTCCAAGGTAGGAGACTCCATGGACACCTCAAGATCAGAACAGGGGCACATTCTTGTGCAAAAACTGCACTCCTCAGATTTAAATGCTTCTTCTGGTTGCTCCCTAGACCTGCCTCCCGGGCACTGTGCAGCATACAGCGCCCAGAGCCCACCCAGGCATGTCTCATCGCTATCCAGGGAGCAGATGCCTCAGCTGAGCTGAGCTTCATGTCTCGGGCTACTCTGCTGGTCCTGGTGACAGGTTACACGCCCTGTGCAGCCTCCTCGGCCCCAGCCCTCCCCAGTGCCAGTCCCACCTGTAAGGGCTGCCCCTTGGCTAGTTGCCCAGTCCCACCTCTAGGTCTAGGCTAGTAGGTCGAGCACTTGCTCCTCCTGTCTAGATGCTGGTCCAAACCCTTTGTCTTGGCATGGAAACTGCTCTTCCCCACGGCCACCCAGCCCAGAAAGCCACTGGTGCCCTCTGAGCTCTGCTTACTGGGCAGCAGCCCCACCCCCTGGGCACACTCTTGACAAATAGGTTCTTGCCCAGGGCAGGTGTTCCAGCCAGGCTGGCACCTGAGAGCAGAGCATGTGTGTGGAGACACTACGAGGGGGCCCGCCTCCAGAGACATGGCTGCTCAGGAAGGAACACTAGGGCACTTTCCCAGCAGAAGGCCCAGCGCTAGGAGAGACAGCCACCGCCCCTCCCAGCTTAAACCCTGGAAGTCTTTCTCAAAATGTAGTCAGTAGGCAGAGAAACACTCTCCTCAATTTCCTCATTTGTAAAATGGGGATACTGGTTCTACTTAAAAGATGGAAAACTAGCGCTAATGTATTTGACAGATATGCAGTGGTCACTGCCAGAGCTCCTGCTGCTGTCCAAGCCACAGTGGGGACATCAGTGGACAAGCTGTGGACAAGGAGTAAACTCCTGCCCTCATGGAGTTTACATTCTAGTGGGTCAAGGCAGATGATAAAGATGAATAAGGAGGTATTTAGTACATTCGATGACAACAGTAAGTGCCATGGAGAGGAACAAAGCAGGAAAAGAGATGGAAGTGGCAGGAGCAGAGGTGGTGGAATTTGAGGTCAGGTACCCAGGGAAGCCTTGCTGAGAAGGGATGTTTGAGAAAAGAGCTGAAGGAAGTCGGGGGAGGCAGGCGGTGAGCTCTGTGGATAAAGCCCTTAGTGTACGTGCAGGGTGAGGGAGAATTAATCCGATGTAATTTGTGGTCCTTTTTCCTTATGTTGCCTCAAGGTTTTGTCAAAAGATTAAGAATATTATGTAGGGTCAGAGACATTTGTGTGTCCTTAGAAATCAACAGACCATCCCTAAATGACCCCGGAGAGGCCCCTCTGGCCCAAGGCTCCATGGTGGCCGGTGGAAGAACGTGCCTCAGTGCTCTCTCCAGGGTCAGTGGCCCTCCCGGGGTCACGGCTCTCTCAGAACCCACCACTGGTTCAAGCCAAGCCCAGGCTGTGAGCCAGAGACCAGCTTCACTAAGACCTTCCTCAAATGCCAAGCCCTCTCTGGCCTGAGGACCTCTTTCCCTCGGTCTGGTTTCGAATCCTCTTAGTTCTAAGCACTGTATGACGGTGCTCCTGCTGCTTTCTGCCCTTGGCAGCACCTTCCATTCAGGGACACCTGTGGGTGCTGTCCACACACTCAGCCGCAGCTGTGGGCCAAAACGCTTGGTCCTCTAGGCCTGGGACACACAGAGTGCCTGGGTCACTGATGCCTGGCTCGGACTGGGTCTGAAGAGTTCTCTTACACACGGCTTTGCCTTCCCGCCCCACAGTGTCAGACACGGGCTACGCACGTCAAAGTGGCTGCTTTCAGTCACAGGAGTTCTCAGTGCCACGTGGCACCTATGTAAACAACCGGTTGGTTTGGTGTCATGTAGACAAAACAACCGTTTGATTGATGGGGTTTTCACTTTCCAACCAGCTCGAGCTGGCACGAGTGCGGGGTGGTGCCTGCCAAGTGTGTGGGCAGGTCGGGGCCCTGCACACGCTGCTGCTTGCAGTCCTGGCAGCTGCCCATCGTCTCGTCCTTTCGTGGCCTGGGACGCCTTGTGGGGGGGTGGGGACAACAAAAGGGGGCTCAGTGTGGGAAGCCAGTGACTCGGGTGGGGGCTGGATGTGTCAGTTTTCTAACCTGGGTGAGTTAAATGCTGTCCGAGTTTTCCCTCTCATCCAGAGTGGGGATTGCTGGGCCTTGCCCTGGCCACGCCTCTGCCTGTTGGCACTGACCAGCTACACGAAGGCTTTCCCTGAATCTGAGGTTGCCAAAGATGAAGGGCCAGTGCCGCCAATCTGTCTGCAGCGGGCATATTGCCTAATAATAGCTCTCTCTGATCTTTCTTTAGCATGGTCTTGATTTCCCCACTTCTTCCTTTCAGCTTTGTAATATGAAACCAGCCACTCTTATCTC
>PVKH010049447.1:0-10094 GCA_004027955.1 Chaetophractus vellerosus | reverse complement strand
CCTTGCTACGCCATCTCTCTGCACAGGCTAGCACTCCGTGTGGGCCAGCACTACTGCGTGGGCCGGCACTCTTGTGCGAGCCAGCACTCCTGCACGGGCAAGCATTCTGTGCAGGCCAGCACTCCACTTGGGCCAGCTTGCTGCGCAGGCCAGCTTGCATTTTACCAGGAGGCCCCAGGTATTGAACCCTGGACCTCCTATATGGTATACGGGAGCCCAATCACTTGGGCCACATCCGTTTCCCCTCACTCTTATACATGAAGAGACAACCAAAGACTACTAGATATTTGAAGATAGCATCTAACATAAAAAAGAGAGAGAGAGGAAAAAAATGAACAAAAAAATAGGAAATAATTCAGAGGAAACAAATAATTCTGGAACAGAAGATATCTCCCAAAACCTATCATGGAACTCCTTAGAGAATTAACAAGGACATAATAGTCAAAGAACAAGAATAGGAAGACATAAAAAAGAACACTCAGAGAATAACAACAACGTACAACTCTTAAAAATTTAAAATATGACAGCAGAAACTAAAATTTTTATGGAGAACTGGAAAGTAAGGTTGAGAAAATCTCCCAGAAAATTCGATAACAAAAGTGAAAATCAAAGAACTGGAAATATGAGAGAAAACTAAAAGAAATAGATCATTTTAGAATATTTAACATCCAAGTTTCAGGAGTTCCAAAAAGAACGACAGAGATGATAAAGGGGAAGAAACTCAAATAATTTAAGAAAATTTCCTAGAATTGAAGGATTTCCATAGGAGAGGTCTCATAAAGCAAACAGCATGAGTAGATTGGAAAAAAAAGAAGACCTGCACCTATGTTAAGGCACATCAACATGCCCCAACACTGGGGCAAAGAGAGAATAATAAGAATAAGAATAGTGACAACAGCAGGTCTCATACAAAGGATTGGGAACCATAATGGTACTCACTTTTCCCATGGGAATACTGGTTGCTAGAAAACATGGAAACAATCACTTCAAAATTCTGAGAGAAAATAATTTCTAACCCCAAATTCTATGCCCAGTCAAACTATCAATCAAATGAAAGGGCAGAATTAAGGTTTCTCAAAATATTTAGCTTTCATGTATACTTTCTCAGAAGCTTCTGGACATGGGGGTGGGGGGACACCAACAAAAGGAAGGTATTCACAAGAAAGACAGACATTTGGTGTATTAGGTTGATTTGCATATAACCAACAATGAAGTAATAGCAGAATAAACAAGAAAGGAGTTTATGTTTTTCTCTTATGTAACAAGAAGTCTGAATAGTGACCTAACAAAAAAATTATGATTGGGATGATGGGAAAAAGGGAAATGGCTGTGTACTTGGGGGTAGGGAGAGAGCTAAAGCCACATATTCATTGGTAAGTAATCAATACAAAATATCTACAATTGAAGAAATATGAAGAAATAGCAACATATGGATTTATTATAAAATTATAGTGAAAAACGAGAAGAAACAGCTAAAAGTATTACAAAGAAAAGAATAGGAAGTAGTGAGGAGGGGAGAGAAGAGTGCTGTTCTGCATTATGAATCTTGACTATCTGGTTTTTTAAAACCATGTGTAACTTTGATCAAACATTGGGGGATGTTACACCCATTAGAATGGTGTTGAAAATAAGTGTTGGAGAGGATGCAGAGAAATAGGAACATTCATTCATTGCTGGTGGGAATGTAAAATGGTGCAGCTGCTGTGGAAGATAGTTTGGAGGTTTCTCAGAAAGCTTTATATAGAAATATGACCCGACAATCCCACTACTAGGTATATATCCAAAATAAATGAAAGCAGGGACTTGAACTGATATTTGCACACCAACATTCATAGCAGCAGGTTATTTACACTTGTCAAAAGATGGAAGTAACCCAAGTGTCATTGTCCATCAACTGATGAATGGATAAATAACACTGGTATATATATATATATATACACAATGGAGTATTATTCAGTCATAAAAAGAGTGAAGTTCTGATACAAGGTTCACATGGATGAACCTTGAAGACATCATTTTGAGTGAACTAAGAAACAAAAGGAAAACTATTCTATGATCTCATATACAATTGATTTGAAACAATTAGAATAAGCAAACTCATAGAGTCAGAATCTAGAATGTAAGTTACCAAGGGGTGGGGTGGGGGTAGAGAATGGGAAGTTAAGGCTTAAAATGTACAGGGTTCCTATTTGGAATGATGGAAATGGATGACAGTGATAGTAAAACAACATTGTGAATACAATAAACAGCACTGAAGTATATATATCTGAATATGATTAAAAGGGGAAATTTTAGATTGCAAATATGGTAACAGAATAATTTTTTTAAAAATCTATGGAACGAGACTACACAAACAGTGAACCCTAAGTTAAACCATGGACTTAAGTTAAACTATGACCATGGACTTTAATTATAAAAATATGCTATCATCAGTTGTAACAAGTGTGCCATACCAATGCAAGGTGTTGGTGCTGCTGTGGTATATGGGAATCCTGTATTTTATGCATGATTGTTCTATAAACCCACAACTTCTCTAATAAATAAAATAAAATAATAAAATAAAATAATAAAATAAAATAAAATATGGGGGAGGTATATTGGGGGAGTGGGTGGAGGAGTGGGACAGAAATCAGTATCATGGGAGCTAGCAAGGTTCTGAAGCCCAGCCAATCGGGAATCATTAAGTGAATCTTTCAGCAGAGTGCAGAACCACCAGGCAGAAGCTCAAAGATAGGATTTTCCTCCCTGGAGGGCTGCAAATGAGAACAAGGCAGGCCAGGTCCTCAAGGAACTAGAGAGCTGTTAGGTTTCCAAGGCAGGGAGTCAGACCCAGGAAACAAGGCAATGTGGGGACTTGGGTATCAGAACAGTGACACCAGGTCAGAGCTGCCTGGCAGCCAATGTGAGCAGATGCTGAGGCCCAGAGTGCTTGGGGGTTGCCTTTTACCTCTCTCTTGACTGAGTTCGGGCCAGGATCACACTGAGCCTGGCCTATGAGGGCAAGAAGGGAAATGAAACTAGAAACCTTGGGGCCCTGACAAGCACAAAGTCAATAACAGCTACTAGATCTGAGAGATGCAATTCGTTCTCTACTTGAATGCCAAATATAGCCCCTCAAAATCCACCCCCAGTACTGGTTAAATTGTGCTATATCCATATAATGAAATAATATACAGCCAATGAAAAATATTGAAGATTACTTGGAAAGCTTTTCTTTCTTGATAGAGGTGCCACCACTTCCTACTTCCTGTTTTCAGCTTCCTACTGGGAACAAGTATCTGGAAATGTTGCAACACCTGAGTAGACAGAGACACTTTTGAAACCCTGAGGCAAGAGGGCAAGCCCTACATTCTAAGGATGGCAGAACGTAAAAATGAAACAAAAAAAAACGGCTCATTGAAGGCATCATAGAGCTATCTGCCCCCAAATTCTTTATGCCTAAAATAAATATAACTAAACACTTTCCTAACTGATGTGCCTTCCAATGTGATGGACTGGGTTTGATTGGAAACCACAACTTCTAGTCTTTTTAATATTTCAGAAGTTCAAAATTCACACCTCTATAATACATTGGGAGTGGAAAATGAGTTCAACACTCTCCCCAGGCTCCCTGTTTCTTTCTACAAACAAAATCCACAAAGCTCATTCTCAAATAAAACTGTCTTTGAGGACTCTGGAGAACTCAGTGTGCATACATGATCACATATGGCCTAATCGGTAATTTTTCCTTTCCCTTTTGTGCAGATGGGAAAACCAAAGGACATATATCCCCAGATCCAAGCAACGTGTTAGGACAATGAATCATGCAACATATTTATCATCCTGAAAAGTTTGCTAAAATAATGTCGAATATAACACAGAAAGGGCATTTATGACCAATTTTAAATATCTTAACCAATAAATGAATTGTTTACTTTGAAAAAGCTATATAAGAAATTTGTGTCATTTCACTAATATGCAACCAAAGCAATTAAAAACATTTCCTAAATGCTCATTTGGAACACCGCTGATTCGAGCTGCTGCTGTTTGGGAGCTGATTGGAAAGTTCCCACTAATTTCTCTACATGGAAGAAGCACATTGTTGACATCTTGAAAGAAAATCAAGTTATACAACTTAATGACTCAGTATGGGAAACAAAATTCTATTTAAGCAGAATGTTGTGCTGTGATTGTGTTTCTTCTGATCTAAATTTTCTAGCTTTGGATGCTGCTTTTAAACTAACACACATAAATGGCATTTGGTATGGCCTACTTTATTCATTAAAACAAAGTGAAGATCATTATGGAATCACTTTGAAAGGTATTTGGGCTTTCTTATTTAATTAATCCATTACACTTAACCTCCCAGTATTTTACTCTCTAAAGTCCTACAGCCATTATTAACACTATATAATATATGTTTTGCATTATTAAATTTAAGAATTTAGTACCCAATAAAATTCGCAGCTGGAATATTGTTATTAAATGAGTTCATTAAACCTAACCACACTAATTAACAGTTAAGTATTGAGAAACACTGAAACAGAAGTGTACCACATTCCATATTCAAAACCCTTCTGCTAATTCTAGCAAATGAACATAAACATTCTCAGGGAAAAAAAAATCCCAGGAAGGTTACAGAAACCACATGTACCTCTGTGGAAATCAGCTCCTCCAAAATAAATGTTCAGGCTTGTCTGAAACGTTCTCCTCATTACACCATGTATCAGTAATTTTCAATTAAGTGTACAACTGGTCTAACCCCTCCCTCCCTTATGCCTGTAATGACATGACTGGAAATATTGTGCATTTTTATTTCTACAATTAATAACTAGTCTTGGCTAGCTACAACCAGCATTTTCAGAGGGCTCCTACATAGAAAATCTTCAGCCTCCAACACTAGAAAAAAAATGACTCCCAAGTAGAGGAATGTTAACAGATTTTAATATATAACTTATGGTTCCTTGGCTCTCTTCCTCATCCCCTATAATGGATGCTGTGAAGCAACACCAGACCTCCCCTTAAAGACCAAGACATGAACTCTCCCCGTTGCCAGGAGTGTTGGCTGCTGAAGGCTTATGAATGAGTATTTTTCTGGGAATTAGCATCTGGGCAAGGGAGCCACCTTGCCCAAGATTACACCCCTTTCCCTGGGGCAGCCGATATCCAATGACTGTTTGATGTGAGAGAACAAAAGCCTAGCCCCCTTGCTCACCTCCAGACGCTGCTGAAGGTCACTTTCAGAACTTCCCAAGAGATCAGCTGAGACCTTTTGTAACTGCATCACAGTTCAACTTCTCCATTGCTTCCTTCACTCCCTCCCACATGTTGATTACAAAAGCACTCCCCAACAAATCTTCTACACACAATCTCTTTCAGAGTTGGTTCCCAGGGAACCTGACCTAAGACATGACCATTTAAAGAACTCAACCTCAAGGAAGAGTTCATGGGGAACCCCATGTACATAGTTTGGCTCTCTTGTAAAAAATGAAGTTAATTCAAACTCAGTTGAATTTTCTAGATTAAGGGTGCTTAATTCTTCACATTTCAAGATATATTAAATAAAACCTAGGTTTGATCCTTCAATAGAAGAAATGTCTTCAAAACACCCAGGTTCACTCATCTTAAAATAACAATATGATATCAGGCTGAATTGCTTTCCACTCTAGATAATGACCTAGAATTATTAATGTAATTATGCTGGGTCAGAACTTATTATACACTATATTCAAGTATCCCACTCTCCAACAACTCTCCTTTACTGAAGTAATGGGGGAAAAAATCCAAGCCTCTCTGTATACCTGTTTTTGAGGTGGGTGAGGGGATACATAATATAAGTAAAAATAGCACTGTTTATTATTTTTCACTAATGCACTTCCTTTCCTCAGTTCTTTTTCTATCTCACTTGGTGTCAGTGCCCCTGACACAAGACTAGTGTGCACTTTTATTTTCATGCCTTGCCTGGACCAACTCATTTTGAGTGGTTCAGGGTTTTAGAGACTGGTGGGTGGTAGCCTAAAACCTACTTAGAGTCATGCTGAGGGAGCTCCATGTAGTGAGGAGCACACAAAATTTGGAGATAAGGCTACTGAGAGCTAAATTAGCAAACAAATATACAAATCAGTGAACAAAGAAAACAGCAGAGAAAATATTAGCTACTTACAGAAGTAATATATCCCATGATACAAACTTGTGGTTAGGGAAACCCTAAAATCCAATCAAAGCCACTTCCTTATATATACTCAGGCCTGATATGCAATCAAAACAGACATTGATCTAAGCAATTGCAGATGAGATCATGCATTAACAAATGGAGGAACCATTAGGATTCTCCAACATATTCCCCTTCCTCTGAATTAAAATAACCTTCTGACTAGAACTTGGCTACCTGTATCTATTCGCCATGTGAGAGAGTGAGAGAGTATGTGCGGTTCTGTTAATGGATGGTGCCATTGTACTTGGCAGTTACTTTTCAAATACCAAATTAGAAAAATGGCATTCTAGAAGGCTTATCAGTCTTTCATGAATTTTGTTAACATGAATTAGCACCACTGAACCAGGTCACTCTTGGGGGAATAATAAAATTTAGTTTCAGTATCTGCATATTACACCGCATTCTGGACTGTGAAGTCCCTATCAAGTATGTCACTGAGTTAAACTCTGCCTGTGTGGACAATTGAGCTCCAAAGTTATTTTAGGGGACAATAGCAAGGTGAGCTGGAACTGTGTTAAAGAGGAGCCCTGAAAGCCAAATTCAAGATGGGCCTTTATTATCTATGCAACAAAGATTCAGCCCTGTTAGAGGTTAACATGAGTATAATGCTATGCTAGGAAGATGAACCTTAACATCTATGTTAAGAAGATAACTTGTCAGTGTCTAAAGGGCAGGAAGGAAACTAAAGAGAGTTGACAGGAAGGAAAGTGAGCAGGCTACTGCAATTGCTCAGGGTGACGATTTGGAACAATCTAGTGGAATTAGAGAGGATGTATGTAAGCAGCACTGAAAAGAAAGACTCAACAGGTCTTGGTGCCCTTGTTTGCAAGAAGGCATAGAAAAGAAAGAAAGTTTGGGGGTCTGGTTGACTGTGAAAGGGAAGTTAGAAAAAGCAGGTACAGAGGTTGGATGCTGTCCTCAGTTGCAGTGTTCTTAACATTTTTTGTTCCAGGGACACCTTAGCCAGTCAGGGGAAAACTAAAGACCCCTAAATAAGTCCACACTATACTGTGTATTATTTAATAAATATACCACCCCCACACCAACATGTCCCCACAAGAATAATACTTTTTTTTAAATTTAAAGTCAAGCTCATTGAACCCTTGTTAAGAACCCCTGGACTTCAGAGGGCAGTTGAGATTAAAGAGACAGCAGGTCGAATAAATCATCAGATGTACATGAGGGGCTTATTTTCAGGGAGAATTTGGGTTACAGGAACAAGCTGCAGAGACCAGTGTATGGTTTATACTTGAAATTATGTAAATGAATATGAACATTGAGAGGAACAAATGGAAAGAGAAAAGGAAAGGGATCAAGAGTTGTGGAAAGCTAAAATGGATGTGGTAGGAAGAGAAACAGTCTAAAGAGGAAAGGAATAAGCGCTAACAGAATAGAATAGGGAAATTGAGGGGCTTCAAAAGAAGGCTCTCTGGTCTTAGTAGAGTAGAAAGTGAGATAATCTGAGGGAGGAAGGAATGGTAGGAGCTTGAGATGGCGAAAAGGTTTGGGAAAGCTGTCCAGGGGAGTATGAAAGGGAGTTGAGAAGAGGTGAAGAGGAGGTTGACTGAACATGGGTAGCTGTACATGATGGGCAAAGGGCTTCCTGGGTCACTAGGAAGCAGGAAGCAGAGATGCTATTCAGGGACACTCACCTGGGCATTGACTGAATTATTCCCCATTCCCAGCACCACTTGCCATGAATGTATACCTTGAGACAGCATAGCAGTTAAGAATGTGGGCTCTGGAGCTGGAGTGCATGGGTTTTAAGCTCAGCTCTGCTACTTATTTATCATGGGATCTGAGGCAAGTTACTTAAACTGTCTTTTCCTTAATTTCCTAGCTATAAAATAGAAATAATGATAAGATCTCTTTCATAGGGTTATGAGAACTAAACACATTAATATGTAGCGTACCTTCTGAGGTTGTTACTACTATTATCTTCATTTTTTGAGGAAGAAACTGAGATATATAGGGGTTAACCAATTTGCCCAAGATCATGAATCTAGTAACAGTCAAATCGAGTCTCTATAAATCAAAAGTTCATGCTCTTGGGGGCAGATGTGGCTCAAACGGTTGGGCGTCCATCTCCCATATGGAGGGACCTGGGTTTGATCCCTGGAACCTCCCAGTAAAAATAAAGAAAAATATAGAAGGCGCTAGGGCCACCAGGCCTCACGAATGGGTGCACCGCAATGCCCCATGCACGGGTGCGCCATCAGGCCCCGCAAGCAGGTGAGCCACACAGCAAGATGATGATATAATAGGAGAGTGACACAGGGGAAAGCCAAGATGAGATGCACCGAAAACAAAAAACAAAACAAAAAAAACAGGAACTAAAGGTGGTGCAGGTGGTAGGACACCTCTCTCCCACATTGGAGGTTCCCAGGATCGAATCCCAGTGAAGACAGGAGGGGAAGGATGAAAAGAGAGGGCAGGAAACAGACACAGAGAACTGCCCAGCAAATGGACACAAAAACAGCAAAAGGGGGGAGGGGTAAAAATGGACAAAAGTAAGTAAATAAATAAATAAATCTTAAAAAAAAAAAGTTCATGCTCTTAACCACTATGTTATCTTGTTCCCAGCATTAGCTGATTGATTTGCCTATTAATATGACATTAGCATTTAAATATATTTGGAGAAAAGGAAAACAAAACCTTTTTCTTAAAATGTGTTCTCTCTGTGTGTGTTATGGAAATTATTAAATTTAATATCAATTATAAGGAGAAGGATAAAAAATACAGATGAGTTAATGGAAATAAATTTTCCAAGTACTCTTTTTTTCAAATATTACCTATATGGAGTTTGAACTGAAAAAGGTCAACAAGATAAGAAAATCAAAATTGAATAAACTAGAGGCTTTGATTCTTTCTTGTCTTTCCCATTTTCTCCAATCTCAGTGCTATTCCTGAGAATCTAAGATAATACTGAAAGAAGTACATATGGAGTAAAAAGATTTCCAGCCCTTCTGTCAGCTTAATGCTTTAAAAATATTTTTCAAGACTTCTTTAAAAGTTTATCTATATTGGTGTCAACAATGACAAACATCCCAATATTATGTTTGCCATTAGGAATAAAACAGCTACAAATTTTTTTTCTAGGCCCTAAAGCTGTTTTCTCCATGGAGTTACCTTACAGAGCAAATGGGGAAAGACAAGCAGAGGCTAAGGCAATAGAGAGTCAGGGGAGACAGCTTCTTGCAAAATGGGCTTTCTCATCTGTGTGTCCCCTGGCTAACCTCAGCATAGAGCCTCACACACAGTGACACACTGAATAAACACTGGCTGAACTGACTAACTGTGACACAAACTGGGAAAGGAAAAAAACTATTTTCCTTTATTGCTCACTTATCCCTTCTGTGTTCTGTGTAGAATAAGGATAAAGACAATGAGGTATGCAGTATTCACTCAGAATTATAAATAATTACCTTGCGATTATGTAGGAATATTACACGTAAAGTCCTAAATTGACAGGGTCATTGTATATTTGCATTTCACAAAAATCTGGGCAAGAGATCACATACATACACATGCACACACATGTACAAACACATATATCAAACACTTGGAGATAAAGCAGAAATAGCACTGTGCTCAGATACCTGTTTTTGCTCAAAATCCTCTGAGTCCATACTTTTAAAATCAAATCTCTAGTCACCCCCTCCCTTTTTACCATCCTTTGATTCTTTAGATGCTTTAAATGCAAAGAGCTCCTCATCTACCTTCCAGGTGAAAGAGCTATTCTAGAATGCTGACCAGGTAATTTTATTATTGATTTGGTTGCTCTTGGGTATAGATTAAGTGGATAAATACATTCTGTGAAGAAGATTTTGGCATGGGGGGCTAAGAGGCAGGAAGCCTCTTGTGGCTTCACATCTCATATTAGCTTCCTCAGTAGCACGCT
>PVKH010049446.1:0-10098 GCA_004027955.1 Chaetophractus vellerosus | reverse complement strand
CAGTCTTTCATCGGAGCAAACTCATCGAGGACCCTTCATCAGTCTTTCATCGGAGCCCCTGGCTTGCAGCCTGCCAGCGGAACCTGGACTTGTGTATCCCCACGGTCACGTGAGAGACTCTTATAAAATCTTATATTTTTAACAGAGATCTCGTGTTGATTCTGTTTCCCGAGAGAACCCTGACTAGAACACCTATTAAACTTGCTGTCAGGAGAAATGATTAATCATGTGACATTTTCTTTTTGATTACATTCTCTGTGATGAGAATATGAGACCGTGAAATGCCTATTACATTTAATGAGTGATGGCTGGGTCCAGTAATATTTTGACTTTTTTTTTTTTACACTACAATATATTGTTGGCCAACTCTCTTGTTCAGTTTGACTACACGACATGCTGATTTATGGTTGAAAGAGTTGGATAACCCAAATGCAAAATACTAAAAATCTGGAATTCAAAGGCAATACCAATCACACTATACTATTTTCTCATTAAAACAAGATCATAGTGAGATATTCTAATATCATAACATGAATCTGTTCTCATTAAAAGATTGATATTCAAATTGGACAAGAAGCAAATTGAAACCCATTTTATTCAAAATAATTTATTGCATTTTTTTCTTAGAATATGCAGGAGAATTGATGGGCCATTTCTAAATATAGATGCAAATGGCATAAAGATGTACAAGCTCAGTGCTTTTGAGTTTCAGAATGTTAATGTCAATAACTGGGCATAAATTACTTGTAAACCCTCATGGTGTAGCTGTGGTCCTGAGACATAGGAAGGAATCAGGGTGCAGGAAGCATTTCCACTTTGATTGGGCAGTAGGCTGGGCTCCCTGATTGTTTATTCTTGCTTTAGCCTCCTGCTGTAAGACTTTGCATTCTTATCACCTTTGATCATTATAATGGTTTGACAGTTTTATCTAATTATGAATTCCAAAAATATAAATTGAATCATGCTTGTAAACTGATCTGTTAATCTGGGCATGATTAGGTTATGATTAGGGCGTTCACTGTGCCATGTCAGTAGGGCGTTGAGCCCTGCCCCTCAGTGGGTGTGGTCTCAAGTATAAAAGGCAAGGCAAAAGACAGAGGGAAAAGATTTGAGAAGTGGATTTGAGAAGCAGATTTTTGAGAAGCAGTTCTGATGTTGGAGAGGATGCCCAGGGGAGGAGAAGTGAACCGTTCGCCTGATAGTCTACAGCTGACCTTGTGGAGGAAGTGCTAAGCCGGGAGAGAAATGCAGCCCCGGGAAGAGAGGAACCTAAGAAGCCTGAACCCTGGCAACCGTCGGCAGCTGCCTTGCTCCAACACGTGGACTTTGGTGAGGGAAGAAACATATGCTTTGTGGCTTGGTAACTAAGCTTCTACCCCAAATAAATACCCTTTATAAAGACCAACCAATTATTGGTATATTTGCAAAGGCACCCCTTTGGCTGACTAATACAATAATCATTCCCTTCTTGGGTATCATGACAACATCTACTCTGTCTTCCCTGAGAGAACATCCGAGTATTGGGATCTTGGGAAATCTGGGATTTTGAAACAAAATCTCCTTGCTAATGTCACAGTTATTGCTCTTCACTTTGGTTTAATGCTGCGACAGCTCAGCTGAAACTCCTAAGGTGACCCTGAAATGAATTCCATTGTCTGTAGATTTCTTGAGTTATTACTACAGAATGACTACATGCTAGTTGATTCACTCTTGCCTTTGTACCTCTATCACCTTCATGAAAAAATAATCTCCTTAAGAGCAGTGAATCTTTATGAATTTATCATTGTATTCCTCACAGTTTTAAATGTGTGGTGTCTTTCATTTAATAGGTATTCAATAAATATTTATAAAATTGAATTGAGAGCCTAAGAGGAAGTGAGCTTATATTCCACAGCAAATAGGATTTTAATTACCTTCACTCTTGAGCTCACTACATGGATCTTAAGGTAAACTGAAAGGCTATTTCTAAATGTCTCTTATTTATTTTGAGTCTTATATGTGCAAGATTGTGCTGGGAGTTGGGGACAGAGAGAAGGGTAATTCAGACCCCAGTCCTTCAAGGGTGTCCTAGAAACAGGACGTCTTTAGGGATATTTAGTTGGAGTAGGTGCTGGATTAGTTCATAGGCTAGATCACAGTGGTGCTCAGGTCAAGATAATTGGTTTAATTCTTTCAGACACCAATCTCTATGGCTTCTTTGAGGCCCATGCTGCTGGTCCCAAGTGGGACCTGGTGATAGAATATGTGTGAATCTGTTAAGTCATTGCTGTTATGGGGGAAACTCCTCTAAAACATGTTACCAAAGGCGTTCAGTAGCATCATCTCTTTTAAACAAAGAACATTCTGTCCTCTAAGATATTTTTTCCTCTTTTTAGTCTTACAGTTATGGAAACTAGCTCATTCAATTTCAACTCTTATTTTCGGAATTAACCCTGGATGCTTGGCAGTAAAATGGCTTGGTCTGCAAGACCTTCTCTGGGCAGCTATAGCTGACTTTAGTTGTTTTATAATAGGATATACTGCTAGTGGCACCTGTCCTGACCCTGCTTGCTTACACAGTGTTTTGGGGAGAATTATAAAAAGGAATCTTTTCTAGGAATATGAATTAGAGAAAGGCATCCTTTTTCTCCAGGCTTATGCAGCCCCGCACCAGGGCACAGGGTTTAGTGACCAGAGCCTGGATTGGATTTCAGCCCTATCCACATCCTCAGCCAGACTTCTCTGTCCTTTAGACAAAATGCACTACTGCAGGCAGTAGCTCCGGAGCTTGAAAATCAGATGAAATTTAATGTGTGACTCTAGTAATGATATGCGCCTAGTTTTTAACCTCAAAGAGAGGGCTGATCCCTATTTCCATAAAGATTGTTCCTTTAAAATCCAACTGTGCTAATGACATATCTCAGGACTCACTTCAATATGCAAGTCCTTTCACATAATGCTTAAGAGAACTTGACTTCCTGAGAAATCGGTTTAATTCTACTTCATGCGTTCTCTGGGATACGTGTGAAAGGAAATTGTGGGAAATTGAAGAGCATTAAACAATCTGAGTGTTTTTCAGGGAGTGACAGTACATATTATTCTTATTGTTTATGTGCTACAGTTTATATTGCTTTGCTTATTTGTGAAGAGACTGGAAGAAATATTTTTTAACTTTGGCATGGTGGATTGTGATATTTCAATGTAAAAGGCTACGTTTCCCTTTAGGTTGAACAAACTACAAAGGGGAGATGTTCTCTAGTACTTGTGAATCTAAGCAGAAGGCTCTGTCTTTCCAGTAACAGCAGCTGTGTGCCTTCACTTACCCATCTGAGCATGTACTGCATGCTTGGCATTTTCTGTCACTTAATTTAAATAAGATAAAGAATGGCTTCAATTCTCCTCTACTTATTTGGTATAGCAGAGAAGTGTGAATAGTACACTATTGATCTTGATTCTTTCTGACTCTTCCCCTTTGCAATATAAGCTACTGGGTCAAAACGGTCTTATTGTATGATTCATGCTAGTATGTCCAGATCCTATAATGATGTCACCCCATTGAGTATATTTTCTATATATATACATTTGAATAAAGAGTGAATTAAAAAATTAAAATAAAAAAGAGTGAATTAATGGTTAATAGTATCATTAAATTTTGATAAAATATAAAATGTGTTGATCTTCTCCACCTAATCAATTTAGGACTAGATTTGACATCCAAAGAACGATTGGCGGGGCCGGCTCGATAGCCCAGTGGATAGGGCGCCGGCATACCACGTGGGAGGCCCCGGGTTCGGTTCCCGGGGACCTCTCCTAGCGGGCAGACCGCCTTGAGAATGGCAGGCCGCCATGGGCGGGCCAGAGCCGCCGTGGGCAGGGCACAAGCCGCCACAGGCAGGGCAGGGCAGGTCGCCCGCAAATGGAGTGCAGCCAGCCACCCGCGAACTGAAAGCCGGCCCGTGAATGGAAGCAGAAGCCTCCCACAAGCGGGGAAGGCCGTGCCTGCGCAGTGGGGGGGGGGGGAGGGAGATATGTAATAAAAATAAATAAATCTTAAAAAAAAAACAAAGAACGATTGGCAATTAAACATAGGGTATTTTCTAGTGAATTTGTAATTCATTGACTGCACATTTCTTAATCTAGAGATAGCTTGTAAGAATCCTAAAGAGATTTTTTTTTACATAGGATTCTTACAAGAGTCCTACAGGGATACAGCCATAAATTAAGGGAACGTTAAGGATGGCGGACTAGAAATAAGAGGGTGTCTTCTGACCTTGCCCTTATACTAGCCCTCATCTAACCTTTGTGGGTGCTTCTCTTCAGAAGGAGGCTAAAGATTATGTGGTTTGTGTACAGGCATAGCCTTCAAAACTATAGTGATGTGTATGTATAAATACCACTGTTTAGATTCTATTTGCCAGAAATATATCTGGGTTATTTTAAGAATATATGTTTTGAATTCTAACATGAATTTTCTATTATTGAGAAAAATAGGAGAAGTTTTAAACTGGAGTATATAGAATCATGTATGAATATAAATCAGGCAATTGATAGCATCCCCATTTGTGCTGCTAATTAACTGGTGGATATTTGTAGCCCCACAAGCCAACACTCTTGTAAATTATTGCACTAGGTATTCAGGAAAGCAGAACGTAGTAGAATGATTCTACAATAGGAACATAATTGAAGTGATATATGTCTTGTTCCATATCATTCTTAGGATAGGCTATTGTAACATTGTGACCTGATCAATGTGAGATTTGGGAGTAGAGCTCACTTTACTCTGTGGCATAGACTCAATAACCTACTTTGCTGTAGATTCAGGGAAGGTCTCTTCTCTCCCAGTATCCCTTTCCTACTTAGGAATGAGCAACATCTCCTTTTCCCCAGACAAGTCCTGCTTTATACCTGTTGCCCTGGAATAATTATTAATAGTTCCCTCTTTTACTCTCTAAAGCAGGGGTTCTAACCTTTTTTTTCCACGGACCCCTTTGCCAGTCAGGTGAAATGAATGCTACTGTAATTTATTTATTGCATACATAAATGAAGGAAATGCTAGATTTCAGTTTGAGGTCAGAGAAAATACAGACAATAAGTTTTTTTCAATTCAAGCTCATGGACCCCCTGAATTCTTTCCATGAACAGGGGTCCGTGGTCCCCTGGTTAAGAACCCCTGCTCTAAAGTATCTCTGGGCCGACAAGAACTTATATGGACACGCTACTTCTAATTATCTGTCATGAATACTGGACTTAAGACATTTGCACTTTAGTGTGAATGCAATTTAGAACATTTCTTAAAAGCACACTTTTTATGAAGAAATCAGGAGGTGGCACAGACTAAGAAGGGGGGGAAAGGTGCTTAATTGGAAGGTTGGGCTAACGTAGACTAACATAGTCTATTTCACAGATTTTGCAGAGAAATGCATTTTAGCCATCTATACCTTAAGTAGACTTACTCAAATTTTATGTTTCTTATCCCCCTTTCCCTTCTCTTTGATGTGGAAACTAAAATAAGGAAGCCTAGAAACAGAAAACCTGGAGAAAATAATGAGCATTTTCCCTTACTTAATAAAAAACTTTTAAAATTCATTTTTATTTATAGCATTTCAAGTTTAAAAATAAAATGTCTGTCTCCCTCTGCTTTGCTCTTTTTCTCTGGTGCTCCTGCTGCATTCCCCTCATTCTTGTTCACCCCCATGTGTCATTCTGTGCTTCATTTTCATTTTCACTCTGTACACCTGCATCTTTCTCTTCCTTATCTCCTTCTACCTTCTGCTATGTTCAACGCCATTTTGTCTTTCTGTTTTCTCCCTTCTAAAACATTAAGTCTAAGATCACAATATAAATAGATGAGTACTCTGAATTATTTACATAACTTAAATTTTGATATATGATAGTGTAATTGTTGGATTTAGAACCTGTAAATTATAAGTTTTCCTGGGA
The DNA here is from genome assembly GCA_004027955.1 of Chaetophractus vellerosus. Classification (NCBI taxonomy): domain Eukaryota; kingdom Metazoa; phylum Chordata; class Mammalia; order Cingulata; family Chlamyphoridae; genus Chaetophractus; species Chaetophractus vellerosus. Next base: position 4,179 of record PVKH010049446.1, on the reverse strand, counting down.
CCTCAGTTTTATTTGCATAAAAAAACTCTTTGCTTTTTTTAAAATTTTATTTATTTTTTATTTTTAAAGAAGCTTTAGATTACATAAATGTTACATAAAAAATATAAGATATTCCCATATGCCCCACTCCCTCCCCCTCCCACACTTTCCCACATCAACAGCATCCCTCATTAGTGTGGTATCTTTGTTACAATTGATGAACACACTTTGAAGCATTGCTTCTAACTATGGATATGGATTACAGTTTACATTATAGCTTACACTCTGTCCTGCACAATTTTGTAGGTTATGACAAAATATACAATGGCCTGTATCTAACACTGCAATGTCATACAGGACAACTCCAATGTCTCAAAAATATCCCCACATTACACCTATTCTTCCCTCTCCTGTCCCTCAGAACTTCTGGTGGCTACTGTGTTTATATCAATGATAAGAGTTCTTCCATTGCTGGAATAATAATAAGTCTATTGTAGAATAATAATGTCTACTTTAGTCCATTGTTCATTCCCTAGTCTTGAGGATTTTGGGATGTTGATGGCCACTCTGCTTCTAATTGAGAGGGAGCTTAGATTCCATGGGGCATATGGATGGAACTATCTTGTTTGCAAGGAGCTGATAATGGATAACACCCATCCCAAGGAACAGAGAGAGTCTGCAACTGCAAACTCTGCTTTTTGATCAGTCAACAGTATGTTTTGTGTATGTGCAGTAGACTCTGGATGTTGATAAGCACTGCAGAAAGTTCAGTGGCAGTAGAGCAGTTTCACCCATACCCTGAGGGATGGTGATGATATAGTGAGGGATGATGTAACAGTAATGATTGAGATTTCAGTGAACAGCACAAATCAGAATATGGACTGCTTAAGATTTATAAACATGATGTGTTTTGAGATTATTTGTAAGATAGTAGTTTAGAAATCCGAATGAATTTTTTTTCTCAGAAAAAGAAATGTGTGATCACCATAACCCAGTCTAGAAAAGTTAATTATGCTTATAATTGACGGAATTAATGGAGCACTAGAGCTTAAATGTCCCTAAGAGAAGATAATCCTACATATCCATTGAGAGTAGAAACTGTAGGGGGTGGGATATGTCTCTGGGAGGAGAAAGGTAAATGAGAAGTGTGGAGGAGGGAAGCATTAATGACCATCTGGATGTGGAGGTGATTTCCAAAGCTAAGTGGTCACAGTTAAGGGAAACGGGATAATAAGGTCCCAATCTGTGTTGGAGAGACAGTATGTATTGTAGATGGTCCAAGAGGAAGGAGATTAATGAAAATTTGAGTGGCCACAGAAGGCTGTAAGGAGGATATAGAATTTGAACTGGATATTTAAAAAAATATATGTCTTCTTATCCACATTTTATATTATTTTCCAATATATTTCTTGCCTAGTCCCTCCCTTATTTACCAAATGGCTTAAATGGTTTGAAAACTGCCAGCTGGCTAGTCTCATATTGTTTCCATGTCCACAAAACATCTCTAGATGGTTAAAGGAACAAAGGCAGTAAGAAAGGAGGCTCTTTAAGCTGTGACTCACATCATTCATATGCAGCTCTCTTTCATTTATTTGCATGAGGACCAGCTGCTTGTGTAGATTATCTGCAGCACCCAGGCGGATTTCTCTCTGACACCTCTCCTAATGTCATGACATCTTCCTGCACTGTTCAATATCATGGTAAGATTTGGAAACTCAACTCTGCCAAGCAAAGTTGGAAAGCTATGCTTATTTATTTATTTATTTATTTATTGAAGTATATCGTGCATACATGAATGTACATAATAGTAAGTGTATAGTAAAAGCTTTGAACCTTTAAAAAAAACATGCATAACATACAGGACTCCCATACATCACCCCACCACCAACACATTGCATTGTTGTGGAACATTTGTTACAGATGATGAAAAAGCATTGTCAAAAACATTACTAATAACTATAGTCCGTGTCTTACATTTGGTGTATTTTCCCCAAACCCACGCTATTATTATTTTTTTTTCAATTTTTAATCCATTTTTTTTTAGGATACATTGATTACATAAATGTTACACAGAAATTTTAGGAGTACCCATATGCCACACCTCCCACACCTCCCACAACCTCCCACATATATATCCTTCATCAGTGTGACACATTACCTGTAATAGATATACACATTGTGGGGCTTTGCCACCAAGCATGGACCACAGTTCAGACTGTAGACCACCCTCTCTCCCACACAGTTCTGCATGATACATGATGATATAAAATGGCTTATATCCTCCATTGCAACATCACCCAGGACAATTCCCAAGTCCCAAGGTATGCTTTTAAAAAAACAACAGCAGCAGCAACAACAACAACAACAAAACCCTAACAGACTACATTTTAAAATGCAATTCTGGAAGTTTGGCTCTGAGGCTTGTGTGATGCAGTGGCAAGAGGCTAAGACCCAGGAGTTGGTCTTCGTGGCTCCAAAGATTATATATGATCTTGGGGAAGACAGTAACTGCTTTGAGTCTCGGCTTCCTTATATGGCAGAGATAGCTAATAAATAATACTGGTCCATTTATCACATAGGAGTTTGTGGGCCTCAAATGAGATAAATACAATGTTAGTGCTGTGGAAATGAATTTACAAATCTACAGATCACGTTTTTTCTTGGCCATTTGAATTACCATCACAGAAGGATTGCTTCTAGAGTTGGATGGGACCTCAAGATACCATTTAGTTCATCATTTTGCCTTCTAGTAGATAAATAAAAGAGCATTGTCTCAATTTTATAAATATGGAAATTGAGACCCAGAGAAGATAAGTGAAATTGTTCATGGTCAAACAGAAAGCAGGTGGCTAAAAACTGAGGGTAGTGTTTTTTTCCACCATGTCAGACTAGCCTTTGCATTGGAAAAGAATATTTTTAGTGTCCAATCGTTTTTTGCTTTAAAAACAAACAAACCTGGTTTCCTTAAAGGAGGGCTGTGGGATATCTGTAATAATAACCATTTTCAGAGCGTGAGCTCAGGACTTAGGGTACAGAATGTCTGTAATGGTACTTCTTAGAACCGTATCCAGTTTAATTTAAAATATCCTTAAAACCCTGAAGAGTTTGTATTTGACTCTTTTTACTTGAGTAACTAAGAGCTTTAAACATTGCACAGATTACTCAACAATGTCAAATTTGTGGGAATCAGAGAGCTTATAAGTATCTGATGAATAAACAGAAGAGTATTTACAATGTTTCCTAATTAAGGTAATTGATATTATTTAAGTAAAGAGGAGAGTTAAACTTTTATTGAACATTCTTCCCAAGTGATTAAGGAAGATCGATGGAGCTCAACCTCAGCTAGCTGAGGGCTGTAAATTGGGGGAAAAATTACTTTATCCACATTTACCTCACTTTTTCCCTGTGGATTTAGGAAGCTATTAGTGAGGTTCATGTGGAGAGAATCAATAGAATAAAATATATATTACTCTCCTGATGAGTTACCACTCTAGTGGTAATCAAAGCAACCTAAGAAATAATGAACAAAATAAAAATAAGATCAGTTAACAACCAGCAGAATTTTTTTTGTTCCAGTTCTAAGAGAGGATTTATCACTTGTTGTATATCACTAATTGCTATCAGATGACAAATGCACTCAGAATTTTTCAACCTTGCTTATCTATTGTCTTTTCACTTGCAGCTTTCACTGTGGTCAAGTGCTTTTTGCAGTTGGGTATGAAACTTGATTTATGGCTATTTGAATAGGGCAGAAGCTTGAGAAAGATGTCTGCAGTGATATCATTACTATGCTTGATCTGAGGTGGTGGAGGATAGTCTCTTCATGGTAAAGAATTTCAGAGAAACAAATACAAGTTTGCTATTTACTCAAACTTTCCTAGTTGGAGGAACCGAGTTATAAATCTTGAATGCCTGGGCTTTCTCAGGAGTCTTCTAGTACTTCAAATCAAAAAGAAAATACATGAAAAGAGAAAGGCCTTTCCTGCCCTGAGGTCAGATGAATATTATTTCTTCTGGTAAATTTATAATTTACCCTCTTATATTTAAATCTTTTTTTTTTTTAAAGATTTATTTATTTTATTACATATCTCCCCTTCCCCCCGCTGCGAGAGTGGTCACTGCGCAGGCGTGGCTTTCCCCGCTTGTGGGCGGTCTCTGCATCAGTTCACGGCCGGCTTTCAGTTCACGGGTGGCTGGCTG
>PVKH010049445.1:0-10096 GCA_004027955.1 Chaetophractus vellerosus | reverse complement strand
TTTTAGAATAGATTTAGAGTAATAGAGAAGTTGCAAGGATAGTACAGAGTTCTTGGATATCTGGCACCATTTCCCTGATTCTTATCATTGTACTTCGCCACAACTAGTGAGCCAATATTAATACATTACTATTAATTAAAGGCCATATTTTATTCAATTTTCTGAGTTTTTATCTAATGTCCTTTTTCTCTTCCAGAATCCCATCCATGGTATTACATTATATTTGGATGTCATGCTTCCTTAGGGAACTAGACTGACAGTTTCTCAGATATTCCTTCTTTTTATTCACCTTGACAGTTTTGAGTAGTACTAGTCAGGTGTTTTATAGACTGTCCTTCAAAATCGGTTTTCTGATGTTTTTCTCATGGCTAAACTGGGATTATGGAGTGTTGAGAGGAAGAGCAGAGAGATGAAGTATCATTCTCTTAAGTGATCTATTTTTAAGCTTATATTTAAGTTTATATTCTCAAGACACTCAATGTACTTAAAAAACAATATTTTTTTCTGTTTGGAAATAAAAGGAAAGTCATTTAAATTATTAGTAATAATCTACAAAGGAGGCTGTGTGAATATAGCAGAACATACTCCATTACTAATTAGGAGTGTATGGAGTAGATGTTAAACTCTGTGTACACTCTAGGATTTAGCCATTTCTGGGAATGTATGCACGACTGGTAGTTTAGGTTCACAAGAATCAATTCCCACGAGAGTCAGGAGGCAGGAGATGGGGGTAAAAGAACACACATCCTAATGGAAGGCAGAAGACAGAAGTTGATAAGTTTGTTTCAAGTTCAACGGACAAGCTCATTTGTGAGTGTTTGTGTGTGAGAGTAAGGAGGGCTGGGAGTAGTGGTGATTTTGAATAAATCATTCCTGAGTCTTAGGTAAATAAACATGCAAAGAACATAAAGAAAAACTAAGAAGAATCTGTTCATAGACATTAAAAGCATTGGTGCTAGCTACTTCAGCACTGATAAAACTTCAGTGGTTTGGTAGTGATAGAGGAGGGTGTTGGTGATTTGGGAAAAGGGTGGGTACCATTAGCATAAAATTCAGTGTCCTCCACACTGGGCATCATAAGTGTCAGGAATAACATGGGTAGGCAACAGCTTCTATAGACGGTGTCCGCATAGCAAACCAGGACATGAGGAGGAAAATAATGGGAGCTCCATAACCAGCCAAGGGTACTAGTTTTTCACGTTTATGCAAGCGATTTCTTAGGAGCATGTAACATCTTTGGGAAAATTTTATGGTGCTAGATTTCATAAAGGGAAGGTAAAGGAGGCAGTCAGAGAAATAGTTTTTGGATAGTTGTTTTGACCACATTCTTACCTACAGGTCTAGAAAACATAGATTACAACCATAAAGCCCTGGAAGTTCACTTACATTTTCTGAGTTTCCTTCCCAATGAAATGGGGCCCAACCTACTTCAAAGGTTGTTGAGAGACTTTGTAGATGTGGAAGTGGTTTGGAAAGTATAATGACTTCTTAAGTAGGTTTTTTGCGTTATATGAAGCTCAGGCTCAAAAAATGGGATTTATTAAATAGGAATACAAGGGATACTATTGGCTATTTTCTTGGTCTTAGCTTTTGAGTATGTGTGCTTTCTCACTTCTCTTATAATATCAATATGTAGTGAGCAATTCACCAGGTTCTGAAAACTTTATCTATTGTTTACTCCTAAAGAATTTGAATATATTATCTTTAGAATATAAATACAAGTAATAATGGGAACTCTACCAAATGGCTACATAATACACTATTCTGTAGAGTTTATCTCTACCTATCAAGTTCTGATTTTTCATGGTCTCTAACTTCAGCTCTCTTATGAAACATCATGTTCCCTATTTTATGTTATCTTTCTACATGGTATCTTTTCACCTCGCAGCCCTATTCTGGCCCAATACATATATTTTTGGGCAACATGTTATTGCTGCCTTTTAGTTTATGCAAATCCACTTGACAAAGCCATAGGATTACTGATGACGCCCTTTGAGCCTTCCTTAGACCAAAATACTTTGATAATGTGTGAGATAAGGGTCGGGGTCATACTCCCCCCTAAGTTGTAGCCTGCTATTTTCCCCCACAAAGGTGATGGACAAGAAAATTTCTCTTTGAAGGGAACAATGGATATGGCAGTCTCCAGGATACAATGACTAGTGTAAGACATGAAAATGCAAGGATATTTTGTGGCCTGAGTTGGCTAAATGAATTCTAAATCAATACTCTATAATTTGCTCCTCAGAAAATCAGGGAATTTTAGAGTTGGAAAGGATATTAGAAATTATTTGGGCTAACCCCCTCATTTTATATATGAGAAAACTAAAATCTGGGTTAAGTAACTGCTACAGATTGGACCTCTCTTTAGCAACAGAAGTAGGCTTAGAGCTTAATGTTGCTTTCTTTGGTATAAAGTTGTTTCAGAAAGTTTAGAGATATGTTAATATAGCAATAAGCTTTAACCAAGACAGAAATTAATTTTCTTGGAAACAGGCTCACTAATTTTTTTTGGCCCATATTTGGACATTTATCTTTTACTGTTACTACATGGTTTCATAAAGATTCCTTTGTTTTTGCCAGAAGGTGAATACACACATCTATACTTTAGTTGCCAAATTCCTCTCTTCTTTCTTATATATTTACTGGCCTCAGCAATCCATATTTTTTCTCTGTTTAAGATTCTTCCTATTTGGTCACCCTCCCTTACCTTTCTCTCTTGAATTCTATTAGGTATATACCAATTTCTAGGAAATCTCTGTAGAGACAAGTGGAAACCAGTGCTTCTTGCCCCATTTCTCATAAAACCTTATGGGGCAACTCAGAAAGAGAAGGATTGGTTTAATTGTGATTATTCAAAGTGGAGTTTTTACTATAAATATGAGTATGCACATACACTACACTTCCCACTAGGAGGAGCTGTCTTTGACACATATTCCTTCTTAAAAAAGGATACATTGCTATAATTAATGATAGTATTTATTCCTCATGAGTAACATAAAAACAGATAAGATTTTAATTGTAAAGCAAAGCTTCACAGGATCGGTTTCTGGAATGTGCTCTCTATCTCCTTTTTATATCTGGAGCAGTGATCACACTGACAATTTCAAACAAGTTAACTGAAATACAGAAATAAGTAAGGTCACAATACTTACCATTTAGAATGCATTCAAGAACTGCATATGCAAAATAAAGCCACTGAGCAGCCAATAAAGGTCTAAAAGACCCACATGCTTATGCTCACACAATAATAGCAAATTTTCTCACATGTCCCCTCGAAACTCATTTTACTTTACTTATGGTTACACCAACCTTCTCACCTGGTTTTTCTGTCCACATACATTAGTTACAACAAATTGATAGGAGGTAGAGATGAAGTTACGAGACTCAGGCTCATATATGATACCAATAAGTGAAAGCAAGTCATCTAATAGCTAGGGAGGAAACATAAGAACTACATAAAGCAAGTATAAATACTCGGAAACCCAAGCAGGGAAAAACAGTACTATTAACCTCAATAGCCCTTGACAGAATTACTATTTCAGAGTAAAACAGTTCTTGTTCATGATGTGATCACAAATCATTAAGAACAAGTAAAATATTCTTCAGTATATTGCTTTTAACATGCAAGGAAAAGTGATAAATATATATATTTTTAGAAAAATTTTCTCTAAAAATATTTAAATGAAATTAAGAAACTTGAATACTTCACTTATAAAGAATATTTTATTTCCTGCAAATTTAAGATAAATGAAGTGGTTTTGTACAATGGTTCCCCAACTCACTTCAGCTCTGGTGAAAATTCTGATACTAATTTACATGTATTTTACCTAGTTCTTTTTTCTCCTTCCCTATCTCAAGGGGAGAGTTCCTTTGCAACAACTGTATTATCTTCTGGTTCTTATTTTTTAGCCTCTGACCTCAGGCAATCCATTTCAGAAAGCCTTTCAATTCCTTCAGAGTATCCTTTTCTTTGTTTCTGGATGTACTGGGCCTAAGGACATCAATATGATCTGTAAAGGATTCCAGCAAAATTGTTACTTATGATGCTCATTAATTTTTCTTGAAGAACTCCAAATCATTTCTTTCACTTTATATATTTTCTATATAACATTTTAACACCTACCTGTCTTTACAGTTATTCATGTTTTAACCATTGATTTATGAAAAGAAATTCCCAGAAGTCACATCTTACCATCTACTAAATCATTTCCTCTTGGAAGTGATTTCTGCATACCCCACTTCTTCTTGCCCCATCTCCTACCCAGATGACTTAGTTTTTTTCTTTAATGGGATGCTCCAAATACATTCCTTATGCAGTTTCACGAGGCTTTTATAGAGAGATTTTATCTTTTCCCACGCAGTACATTGATACAGTGTGCCTCTGAGCACAGTGCCCGTAATCACACCACTGCCTTTACTGTCGTGCGGAACTGGAAGCAGTCAGCTAATTTGATATCCAGTATTATCTAGCCCAGGGGTTCTTAACCTTTTTTTATTCCACGGACCCCTTTGCCAGTCAGGTGAAAACCACAGACCCCTTACTAAGTCCACACTATTCTGTGTATTATTTAATAAATATATCACACCCACACCAACACATTCTCACAAGAATAATGTCTTTTTGGATTCAAGCTCACGGACCCCTTGTTAAGAACCCCTCATCTAGAGGCTCCTTCTCTTTTCGGCTCTGTCTCTTAGTTTAAGTTGACTTAATTATCTTCATGATAAATTATTCCTCATGTTGATTATCTTTTCCAGATGACACTGCAAAATTCCTCTGAATCTAATAGTTTCACTTTGACCATTAATATAGCCCCAAACATAATTCTCCAAATTACTGGATATTAACTTTACAGAAACTTCCTTTAGATAGTTTTTAAATTACAGGAAAAATAAAGTGAGTGAATCTGAGAAAATGCTAACAGTTTCACTTCATGTGCAAGGGAAGTGCTTAGGCAAACTGATGTCCCAGTTTACCTAACTTAAATCTAGAAAGTGGTAAAAGAGAACTCTTCCTTTGAATGAGAAAAGAATTGAAATTTTAAGTTAAAGTGGGCCAAAACACAGATTAAAATAGTTTCACCTGAAGTTACAATAATGAAAGACAAACTGAATACTATTTGTATTTTTAAAATGATATAGTGATGGAGTAATGCAATAAAGAGTTCTCTTGAGATCGCATTTGGCCATGCACTTGCTGGGAATTTTGTTTTATATAACTAATGAATATATGAGAAAGACTATTTGTAACTCAAGATTCCATTATAGTCAATAAGTTTACATAGATTTGTACCATTTTCCCCATTTCATTAAAGACTTAAATTAGAATTATTACATGGTGGCCTCTGGAGCACCTCCAGATCCTCTATTTCAAAAACGATATCATGGTTTTTCACGTAATCTCCAAACTGCTTCAAAAATAAAATGAACTTAAACTTCAAAAAATTCTGATTAATTTTAATAATGATTCTGAATACATTTAATTCACATTTACTAATTTTTCCTGTCTTATTTTTTATTACATTACAAAAGTGATTTTTAGATATCTTAATGAATAGCCATTTATGCACTATATTCTTTACTTCCTCATTGTACAAACATCTTTGTTTTCTTGTAGATACTGTAGAGATCTTAACAAGCTACCTGTTTTAGTTTTCCAGCTGCTAAAACAAATACCACACAATGGGTTAGCTTAACAACAGGAACTGAAACAAAGGATGTAATCCAGACGAAAGCCCAACCTGATCCATTTGGACCACATCTTGACTGAAGGAACATCTTGAATAGATCTTATTTACAATGGGTCCACACTCACCAGAATGTGGACGAAGACCAAGAACATGTCCAAACAAGGGTACAAAATTCAATCCGTTACAGTCTATTCTCTGGACCCCCAAAAGACATGTTCTTCCCACATGCAAAACACATTAATTCTACCACAACATCCAAAGACTTAAGTCATTTTAGTAACAATGCTAAGTACAAAGTCTTAAGTACCAGTTATGGGTGATATCCATCCTAGTGCAAAATTCTGCTGTCTGTGGCACTGTGAAAACTGAAAAATAAGTTATCTGCTTCCACTATGCACTGGTAGAATAGGCATAGGATAAACATTCCCATTCCAGGCAGGAGAAATTATTAAGAAAATAAGGGTCATGGGTCCCAAACAAGTCTGAAACCCAACAGGGCAAACTTCATTAGATTTCAAGGTCTGAGAATCAACTATGGATTGATAGTTTGTCCTGTGGGCCTGATGAAGTGGTAGCCAAGGAGTGCTTATGCAGTGGTCATGCTCTATATGAACACTGGGGTGAAGGCCCCACCTTCACCAAGCATTAGAATGGCAGCCAGGCTCTTTGCAAATGGCTGGGCATAGGCCCCACCATCTCTGAGGACTGGGGTGGCACTCTCCCTGAACAGTACGGTGGAAAGCCCTTCTTCTCTAAAAGCTGGGGCAGATGGCCTACCCAAGCACAGGGGCAAACACTCTTTCCATATATATGAGTGGACCCAATCTCTTGGCCCAAGGAGAGCTTTTTGGTGCAGACCTCTGCTTCCATGGTTCTGTTCTTGAAGTCATTCTTCCTTCATTTTGTCCCTTCTCTGTCCCTTTTAGTCTATGCTGACAGTGGTTCTGCTCACACAAATTTTGTAAAAGCCTTGTCAGGTTTGCCTGCAGTTCAAGTGGGTTCAAAGCATCAGATAATAGAAGTTTCCACAGATTCTTCCTTGAGAATTGCAATTCTAATCCTGACTTTTACTGAAATGGCTACTGGATCCATGTTCAGACACACCCTCTCTAGGAAGGGTTATTCAATTAAACCTCACACGGTGCCCTGTTCTCTGAGGAGTCATTTCCTGAAAGCTCAGGGAGGTCCCTGTTATAGCTGCTTCTGGCCCTAGTCTCAGAGCAAATTATCTGTATAATGTGAAAATTTTCCAAATCATCAATTGCTAGTTCTTTTGTGCTTAAGAGTTTAATTCTCAGCTTATCCCTTTCCTTGCACATTTTACTACAAGCTGCAAGGAGAAGCCATGCTGTACTTTCTACACTTAGCTTGGAAAGCTCCTCAGCTAAATTTCCAAGTTTATCCTGTACAAGTTCCACTTTCAAATCAACAATGGAACCCAGTTTTGTGACGTTCTCTGCCACTTTATAACAAGGATTGTCTTTCCTCTAGTTTCCAATAACACATTCATTATTTCCTTCTAAGGCCTCATTAGAAATACCTTTAACATCCTTATTTCTACCAACGGCCTCTTCATAGCAATCTAAGGTTTTTTTATCTAGCACCTTACAATTCTTCAAGCCTCTCTCCATTATCCAATTCCAAAGCTGTTTCCACATTTATAGGTATTTGAATAGCAGTACCCCTCTTTATGGTAACAACAACTGTTTTAGTTTCCCTGCTGTGAAAATAAATATCATAAAATGGGTTGGCTTAACAACAGCAATGTGTTGGCTAACAGTTTCAGAGGCTGGAAGGCTGCTTCCTCCCAGGGGTTGGTGTCTTCTGGCTGGTTTGCAATCTTTGGGGTTCCCTGACTTTTTCGTCATCTGTCAATGAATGTGGTAGTGTCTTCTTCCTCTTCCAGATTTGATTGACTTCCGGCTTCTGGCTGCTACACATAGCTTCCACCTCTATTTGACATTTACTGCTCTAAAGGACTCCAATAATCTGGATTAAAGCCCAAACTGATTCAGTTGGGCCACGCCTTAATTGAAATAACATCTTGAAGAGATCCTATTTCCAATGGCTCCACACCCACCAGAATGTGGACCAAGACCAAGAACATGTCCAAATGGGATACACAATTCAATCCACCACAGTACCCTCCAGGAATCGGCTATGAGATTACTCTGATGTTACAAGTCTTAAAGTGGGAAGCTAAAATGGGAGACTCATGCAAAATTTTGCCTTTACAAATGATTAGAGAATTAAAATTTAAACTTGAATGAGGCATATGCCTTTAAAATATTTGAGTCTTGGGGCATTTTACCTTTATGTGGATAATTAAGCACCCCAAATAAGACATCCATTTGATACTACAAGAAAAAAAAGACCTGGACATTTTCCATTTTTGAATGAAGAGGTAGCTCAACGGTTTTGAAATCATTACTTTTTAAAATTTATTTTTTATTAGAGAAGTAGGTTTACAGAAAAATCATGCAGCAAAAACAGTTCCACATACCCACTCTCACACACAGTTTTCCCTATTATTAACACTTTGCATTAGTGTTGTACATTTGCTACAATTTAGGACACAATCTTATTATAATTACACAATTAACTATAGTCCATAGCTTGCATTAGGGTTCACTGTTTGTGTTTTACAGTTCTGTTTTTTTTTTAATTTTGTCACATGTATCAGAACTTAATTCCTTTTATAGCTGAATAATATTCCATTATATGTACAGACCATATTTTGTTTACCCATTTATTGGTTAATGGACACCTGGGTTGCTTCCATATTTCGGCAATTGTGAATAATGCCATTATGAACATTGGTGTACAAATATCTATTCAAATCCCTGCTTTCAATTCTTCTTCAAGAGACACTGAGTTAAGTACCGAGAATGAAGACATGCATAGAACAAGGCCAGAAGTATAATTGAATTCCCAATACAATGTAGTAAGAGTACAAAGTGTTTCTGGAAGCACACAGTACATAAGTCTGCTGTATTGATAAGGAGACATTTGGCCTCTGTCTTAGTTTGCCAGAGGGCTGCCAATGCAAAGTACCCGAAATGGGTTGGGCTTTTATAATGGGAAATTATTAGGGTAAAATCTTACAGTGTGAGGCCATGAAATATCCAAATTAAGGCACCAGCAGAGATGCTTTCTCACCAAAATCAGTTACTGGTGATCCTGAGGTCCTATCATGTGGCGAAGCAAGATGGCGGCTAATCTCTGCCAAAGTCCCTGCCTTCCCCTCCAGAATCACCATTTCCCAGAGGACAACTGTGGGTAACCAGGCATAAGCCTTGTTTCTTTCCAGGCCTCCTTTCTCAGTCTCAGCTGCTCCACTTTCTTCCCTAGTTTAGCTGTGGGTTATCAGGCAATGGCTTATTTGTTCAGCCTTGAACTGCTTCTTGGGCCCAGACCCTCAGGGCCTCTTTCTATACCTCTGTGCTCTGCTGATTCCAGACTCCAGGACCTCTGTAAACCTCTCGGAGTTTCTCTGCCTTTTTGCAGCTTTAGGTGAACCTGGAGTCCTCTCTCTCTCCCCTCTCCTTTCTCTTGCACGGCAGGATCAAAAATGGTGGCTTCCTTTCTCTGTGTGTCTCTCTAGGTGTCTCCATTTTATATAAAGCTCCAGTAAGAGGGCGGAGGCCCAACCTGAGTCACTCCTCACTGACATAATCCAATCAAAAGGACTCCACATCCACAGGAATAGATTATTTCAAGAACGTAATCTTTTTCTTTTTGAGATTTATAAAAGAACTTCAAACTGTCACAGCCTCCATAGGTCCATTATGAACATAACATGAGAAGCAGGGTTTGGAAAGTCCTCCTGGGTATTTAGAAATGACTGAATGAAAGTATAATATACGCCAATGTTCATAATTGTTACTGAGAGAAATAATTATACCATTCTGGACTGTGCCATGCAGTCTGTAGTACACACAGTGAAAAATAATCCATCACAGCTATTAGCAAAACAACCAAGCATAAGCTCCAGGATCTAGTGGTCAGAAAACACAAAATAACAGTACTGGTTTTGATTATAAATACGGTAAAATTACTTTAAATTAAGTCTAGAATATAGTGAGAATAAGATATATGTAATCTTAAAATGCTTTAAAAAGGAAAAAGCACAATACAATGTAAGATACCATTATTATGAAAAAGTAGTAAACTTTCAACCCAGTCACAGAAAGCCAAAATACTTCCTTTTGATAACTCTTAAATTACACTTTCAGAATGTGTCTTTTTTTCTTGAAGGCATCCACAATCTTCCACATGATGCCGAAGTGTAGCCAGACTGAAATGACATTCTTTAGGCATTACTTCAAAGAAAGGAATAAGATGACAGATTCCTTTGCACAGGGGGAAAAGGCATAGGAGGACAAGGTCTGGTGTGAATCTTAACA
>PVKH010049444.1:0-10096 GCA_004027955.1 Chaetophractus vellerosus | reverse complement strand
CAGTAGCTGTCTGCCTTGACCATAGGACCTGGGTGACTCCAGAGCCCTGAGGAGCCCCATTATTTGGGGTAGTAGCTACTTTGGCAGTCTATGAGATTCGGCTGAGATGTGCATAAGTGTTACCTCTGGGATGACCTCTCAACTCACTTTGAAGTCTCTTAGCCATATAAACTCATTTATCAGACCATCTATGCTTCTTTTCCAACAGAGCTGTATTAGTCAGGGTCCTCTAGGGAAACAGATTCAATAGGAGATATCTGTCAATAGTATGAGATTTTATAAGAGTGTCTCACATGACCATGGGGATGTACAAGTTCAGGTTCTGCAGGCAGGCTACAAACCAGGGGTTCCGATGAAAGTCCAGTGAAGGTCCTTGAGGAGTTTCCGGGAGACACTGTCTGTCCAAGGATGAGATGGAAATTCTTTCTGAATGCTGAAAACACTTCCCCTTTTAAGGCATTCAACGGATTGGAAAAGCATCATTCATTGCTGACAGCAATCTTCCTGGTTGATGTAGATGTAATCAGTCATCTATGCAGTAAACTCACTGGTAACTAAGTCCATAAATGTCCTTGTATCACAATTAGCCCAGTGCTTGCTTGACCAAACAACTGGGCACAATTACCTGGCTGAGTTGACACATTAGCCTATCCATCAATAGAACCTTTCTCAAAATCTTTAATAAGTTCTTTTTAATGAATTTTTGTCTTTCTTTCATTGACATGTGCCGTTCTTTATGTCTCTAATGTATATTGCTTATTTTAGTGGACTTTTATGTTGATCTAGTAACTTTTTTTTACTGGATGTCAATTCTTCTTTTTGTTGATTTTGAGATTCCTCTTTGATTCAGGTTTGGTTTCTTAAATATTTATGGTGGTGTACTTATCTTCTATGAAATGGTGTCCCTAGGCTTGTCCTAGGCAAATTTTGCTTCATGATGTATACCTGTAATCTCCACTTATAATTATGACTTTCTTTCTTCTTCCTTCTTTTAGTCATGTTTCATAATTTTTCATGTAATGTTTTAATATATGGCTAGGTATTTCTTAATTTTAATATGTATTAAAATTATGAATTGTGAATGTGAAAAGATGGGAATTTTCAGTCCATTATCTTAAATTTTAAGGGCATTAACATTTGAATCAGGATTGCTTTCAAAATATAAATGAAAATTCATATTCATAAATGCTTATTTTTCTTTATTTTAATCCTTAGAAATTATGGATTTACCATTATCCAATTACTAGCTAATCAATTAACATTTGTGTCATACCTTACTTAAAAAAAATGCCTTGACTTTGCTGTTACAGTTTATTAAACCCACAAGTTGAAACACATTTTGGTCTATGGTACTTCATAATATTTCTAATGGGTCTGAGGATCAGGGGTCAGCAGGCTGTGACAGCTCCTGTCTAGCTACTGCTGCATTGCCAATTAAATAAGTATATACAAGGTTATAGTATCAGGAAAGAAGTTAAATAAACAAATAAATTATGTAAATGTAGTCAGAATGCCTGACTACATATGATGTAATTTTGAATTGTAGTCTTCTTTCGGTTCAAACTAATAGCAATCTCATTTTCTTGGCCACATGATGAATAATGTCAACTATGACCATTGTAAATGCCACAGAGGTTCATCAGAGAATATTTATACAGAAATACACACCATCTTATACTTACCATGCTTTTCTCAAAGCATTTATTATCCTGAAAAGACACTGGAACTAGTCTGAGCTTATAAATTCCACTGGCATAAAGGGAAATGGACTCTGAGAAATAGTGTAATGCTACTATAAGAATTTCCAGCCTGTCGATTTACCAGAAAACCCTCCAGAGGACAGGAGCACAAACAAATGGCAAATGAATGCTTTTCATTCTGATATTTCACTGCTTCTTGAACAGTGAAAGATATTGATTTTGATAAACCCAAAAACTAGGCTATGAAAATCAAAATAAGTACACTAAAGTGTTTTTGAGTAGAACAAATTTAACAGTTTGGCCAAATTAATGGTTTTATTAGTCTGCCAAAGGGCGGCCAATGCAAAGTACCAGAAATCTGTTGGCTTTTATAAGGAATATTATTTGTAGTAAAAGCTTACAGTTACAAGGCCATGAAATGTCCAACTTCAGACACCATAAGTGGTGCTTTCTCACTAAAGTCAGCTGCCAAAGTCACCAAAGTCAGCTGAAGCAAGATGGTGGGTGATCTCTGCCTGGTCTCTCCTTCCCCTCCAGGCTTTCTCGCTGTGGCTCAGCTGCTATGCTTTCTTCTAGATTTCAGCTGTAAACTGGCATAGGGCTTGTCTCTTAGGGCTTCCTATATCAGTTTCTGCTGTTCCCCTCTCTTCCCAAATTTAGCTGTAATCTTTCAAGCAAATGGCTCATCTCTCCACAGGGCCTCAGCTGTTTAAGCCTTCTTTCTTTCACACAGCAAGATGAAAAATGGCAGAGCTCTCACTTCTTGTTTCTGTCTCAGTCAGTCTTTCTGTTTCCATTTATATGAGACTCAGCAAGGGGAGTGGAGACCCCAATCTGAGTTACGCCTTACTGATGTAGCCCAATTAAAAGCCCTAAAGCAATCTTATCAAATAATTTAATCAAAAGCCCTCCAACTGAATAAAGTACAACCAAAGGGTATCAAACCCAGAGGAATAGGTTAGTTTACAAATATAATCTTTCTCTTTTTGGGATTCATAAAATAATCTCAAACTGCCGCAGTGGTAGAGAAAAGAAGGCAGGCAAAACATTAAAGGAGAAGTAGGGCTAGCTTTCTTTCTTTCTTGATTGCTGTCCTCAATGTCCACTCCTGAAACCTTGGGTAAAGCAGCTAAGCTACAGTCACCATTTGCTCAGAAAACAAACAAGGAATAAACCAATTGGTGTTAAATAAGAAAAATTGGTAGATCTCATAATCTACATGATATTTTTATTTTGGTTGCAAGGATACACCTTTAGTGAATTTATCCTCAGTTACTGTATGGGAGTTAGAATTTTTTTTCTTATTTAACAGAATATCTAGGAAAAATTAGGCAATTTCTATGGAGTGAAGGTTGCACATGCAGACTATGACTGCACAGCAGAAAGATCTCAAGAAGGCTTGGGTTGGATCCCAGCTATGCTCTCATTTGCTGTGGAAACTGGAACAAGTAATTGAATTTATCCAAGCTTAATTTTTCTATTTAGCAAATGGGGTAGTATAAAAACATTTTCCCCATCAGGTTGTTGTGAGGATATTGAAATGCATTTAGTGCCATTCCTCATATGTGCCTTAAATATTTCCCTATAGTTTGTAGCAACTAAATACTGCATTCCCAACTTATCTAAATAAAGTGGCCATTTATAAATCCTATGAACTAATCCTCGTACTTTAATCTTATTAGTAACCATTTTCATGATATGAATTTAATGTTCTTTGCATACTTGAAGTTGCTTATTTCTCTATCTATCCCCACCCAAATAAGAGGGATTCATTTGACCACTTTTTAATGGATTTTTTCCTGCTGGGCCAATTTGCTGTAATTCTCTATTGCATTCAGAAATTGACAGACTGTTTTGTCCTTGATATTGCAAAGAAATACTTGCAACACTTTTAAAAAATATGCATTTAAGAAAGTTGGGCAGAGTTGTTTGGAGACTAAATTCCAAGTCCTGACACTTGTGTAGCTCCCCAAAAGTAAAATTTTTTTTCTAGTATTAGTCTTGGGTGAAAACACTTATATCAGCAGAACATATTTTGGGCAATTTTAAAAGTATAGTGATTGATACACCTTGGAGATAAGATAGTAAGTTCTAAACTTAAATTAATGAGGCAAATTCACTCAAATTAGCCTTGCAATTAATTTTGCTCTTCTTTTCATAGAATCATGCTGCTGCTTCTTAGTATTTTGTGTTTTTCTTAGGTATAGCAAATTGGTTGATGGTGGCATCATATTATTACTAAGCATTGGGGTTAAATAGACCATTTTATAGTTAATAGGTTCATCATAGCCTCCCTTTATCCTGAATTGCATCATTAACTGGTCATCTCCCTTCTATTTTTCCAGGAATATCTTCAGTCTACCAAAAAATTAGAGCCAATTGCTCTTAAAATGTTGTTCACTTTTACTCACAGAGCATTATGTATAAAAAAGACTACCAGATTTTTCAGTTCTATTTGACATTTTGTTCATGTATAAAGATATAATCTAATATATACAGCTAATGTACAATTTAATTATAAAAGCATTTGCAACTATTAGGGTGAACACTTTGCTCAAATGGAAAATAAAATATTTTAAATGAAGTCTTTTAAAAGTTTTAAATAGCTCTGGTTGAATTTTAGTATAAAATTTTACTAAAATGTTATATTCTTTCATTAGAGAAAAGAAGAAACTTTATTTTATGCATTAGTCAATTAAACCAATGAAGTATTTCCATTGTTCATCTATTTAAATTGAAAAACTATCAAGTATGAATAATTATTCCATTTTTCTCCTCCATCACCTTTTTGGTTATCATTTTTATTATTCTTTTAATGGTTACCCTAG
The DNA here is from genome assembly GCA_004027955.1 of Chaetophractus vellerosus. NCBI lineage: Eukaryota > Metazoa > Chordata > Mammalia > Cingulata > Chlamyphoridae > Chaetophractus > Chaetophractus vellerosus. Next base: position 5,568 of record PVKH010049444.1, on the reverse strand, counting down.
AGATTATAATGTGCATTCTTGACTTATTACAGTCTACCTTGAATTAGTTCTTTAAATACTTCCCCAAAATGTAAGGACCTCACAAAGGTTTAAGTACCTTTAACCCCTTCTTACCTTTGTGCTTTTGTCATAAACTTTATTTCATATTTATTAGAAACTAATCATATCATTATTATTTTTGTTTTAAACACCAATATTCATTTATTTTACTTTCATCTTTACCCCTTATAGTGCTTTTAATTCTCTCCAGTGACTCCTTGATTCTATTTAGTATCATTTTCTTTCAGCCAACCTGAAGATCTAGCTTTGGTATTTATTGTATTGCAGGTCTGCTGGCACTGAATTATTTCAGATTGTGTTCGTCTGAAAATGTCTTTACATTTTCTTCATATTTGAACGATATTTTTCTAGGTATAGAATTCCATAGAAGTGTGTTTCTTTTCCTCTTTCAACATTTTAGTGATATTCTCCAATGCCTTCAAATGACTATACATGTGTGTACACACACAAGCACACACACCTCCCTCTAGCTCCCATCATATATTTACTCATTTATCCCCCCTCCCTGATACAAGCTACACTGAAACGGATGGGACAAGGTGTTACTCAGGTATAAATAATTGATGTGCTAATTAATATATTTTATATCTTTCCTTATTACAGTTATTCCATATTTTGTGTTCATGAAGATTTGGTCTTGTAGAAATGAATTAATGAGATCTACTTTGCTTTTGTTCTACAAACTCCCTTATCTACAGCCTAGCAGTTTATACTTCATTTGATATTTTAAAGGAAATATGAGTATGGTTACATTTGTGTTTACTTAAGGTTTAAAGACTGATTAAATAAAGTTGAGATCATAAGCAAAATTGTGCTTCTAGTGCCACATAATTGCTTACCCTCTTGAATTGAAACAAAAATTTTAAAAAATGATTTTTGCTTGAATCCCCCAAATGCCAAAGCAATGGTGTCTGCCCTAATATGTTTCCCCACTTAGGCCATGCAACACACATGCTGAAGTGTCAATATATCTTTGTGATGTATCTCTCTGCCCCTGTTATTTTTAAATTAAGTTTACTTGGTGTATACCTTTAAATATCACCTGTAAAATTTGCTAGTTGAGAAAGCCCACACCCAGAATTTCAGATGGCACACTTTTCTATTCCATAAAGGATTTTATGTGCTGCTTTCATTGAATAGCATACACAGTGTAGTTGGTCATTGAAATGTTAGCTGATTTTTAATTTACAAAACTGCTTTTATTCACAGAGCAATAAGTCTTTGTAAAAATATTTGTTTGAACATTTTTTCTTCTCAAACTTAAAAATATATAAATGGCAATTATAGTGGAATGGGAAAATGAATTAAATTATTATCAAAAGTCATGCTTAGTATATAGTTACAGAAAATATATGTATATCTATGTATACATATATATGTGAGTCTATCAATCTAACTTTATACATTTAAAAATCCGCATACATACACACATATATGTGCTTCTGCCAATATCTAACTTCAAGATGAACTTATTCATTTGTTTGGCAGTTCAAATTAAAGCTATACTCTTATTTTATTAATTTAAACTTGCATGAGTTTCCATTTTTCCTTTTATGGTAGATTTATTCTTTTCTCCCTGGAGTCAACATTCTGGGGGAAATACCAATTACTTAGCATGTTATTTACAATAGTCAGCCATGCTCTCCTGGTCACCCCCTCAACATTTTAGCTAGAACTAAAGCAAGTCATTTCAAGCCTGGAGAAAGCCCCAACTGCTGCCAGTGACTGGTTGCTCCAAAGGAACCACTGTGTGGGTCTGCCACTAAGGTTGGCACAGAACAGAGCTAGAGGAAACTGTACAGGCAAATTAACTGTATATATTACACTATATTACCTTTGGCTTCTTTCTGAATAGGCTTAATTTTGGAAGTGTAATCTCAGTTTTGGTGAGAAATATAATCATTCCTAAGATCATATACAAGTCTCACAGTTATTCTTACCAACCAGCCTTTGGGTTGAATGAAAAGTCATAAAACCAGGAAATATCTTATTAAAAAATAAAGTGTAACTTAATGAAATAGATTGTGCTATTTTAGGCAAATTGTCACTTTGGTTAATTGGGTTGTTTTCTAAAACTGAACCATCCATGGTTTCATTCATTAGTTGTTGAATTCCATAGTGGTGGTGGAGATATAGGCATGAATGCATTTTTTGCAGACTGGATCAGGTGAATACTGAAAATGTAGTGATCCGTTCATCTCAAGGAAAATGTTATGACATGCCATACCCTAATTTCAAACAGATGGCTGTTTTTAATGATGAACAACTCCACTAAAATATATAATTAGTTTATGATTGCATTAACAGGATTTTAGTTGTTATATTACCTATATTATGGTAACTTGAAAATCTACAACAGCATTCTAATGAACATTTATGCAAGCAGGTAATAAGCACAAGTATCGCTGTTAGGGATTTTGCTTGTTCATGTAATGCTAGTGCTAATGGCATCTTTGAATATGGGAATAGTCTGTTGATAACAAATGTCAAGGAACCTTAGGTTCTTCATTGGCACTGTTTATGAAGGACTATTATACTTACTTTACTGCCAAATTATTTAAATAATTTAAAGAACAGTCAATTTTAAATTATTTTTATTATTTATAGATTGACTATTACAATTGTTCTCCTATCTTTAGCAAGTATTGTATAAGCTTATGAATCATTTCATATATGTCCATTTACTCTTAATTAGCACTGGCCATCAGTGTTAAGAAATTGATTAATGTTTTATCCCTAATATTTATAAAGTTCTTAAAAAAAGGATTTCATTCTTTTAAAATTTTGCTTTAGTGTAGGCTGATAATATTGATGTCACTGAATTGCAGCAATTACCATTTATATAGGGTTTTACTTCTTTTGTACACTTATATAACTATTAATTTAAATTAACTTAAAAATTAATACAAATCCCTTGTGAAATAGGTAAAATAATAAATAACAATATAAAAGAATGTGAGATCATCATAACAGATGTGTGCTTTGTGCGTTCTATTATTAACGAACTACTCGATTTTTATGAATGCAGGAACATTACGAAGCATTTTCCTGCATCCACAGATGCCTTAAACGAGAATAAATGAATGTAAAGAACTTATTTTTCTATGTGTTTTATTACTTTGTTTTTAATTCTAAACATATAATTATTCAGAGGGCTTTCCTTATTAGCATTTTAACTAAGCTATAGAACCAAACTAAAAATATTTTTAGTAGTGTTGAGTGATGTAATTTTAATCAACTCCTACTCTTGTGTCTACACAATGGATTTTATCTAGGTCTCATTTTCTAAGCCATACTGTGTAGAGTTGTTTTAAAGTTTCCTTTTTTAAAACCAAATATAAGAACCAGTTATGTTCTTTAAGCATAGATAAATAGAATTTAAATTTGAAGGTAAAAATCATTTACCCAGTGTTAAAATGGAATATTATAAACATGGACTAATGATATTAACATAGACATGGGGAACAACTAAGTTTCTTTTACCTAAAGTTAAAGAACATTAAGGCTGGACTATTGATGTAAAGCTATTCCACAGCTGCAGAGTGCTATGTTCCATAGGGAGGAAATCAGCATCACTGATGCACTCATATTAGCTGAACACAAAGGAAGCTAATGACTAGACATTGGAATGCTGAGTTCAGTCATTGCAAGTGCTTGCATCCACTTGTTTGCTTGCCATAAAAGTTGCAGAAGATATTGGTGGAAGTACATATTCCTCTAGAGATCCAGCTGCAAGGGAGTCAGGCAAATGTAATGTTTATCTTCTAGTCTGCCATACAAAAAGTAGGTAGTAGTGAATGCTGAGTGACAATCAATCATATCTGGTTGTAGGGCAGGGCAAGGGCTCTCCCTAAGCCCACAGCTTAAGTTAAGTTAAAGAGTAACAACCTTCCCTGGAGGGGAAATAATGTACAGATGGTATTGTAAACCATACTCTCCTCAGAGCAGTAAACTCCATTCCTACATACGTAGCAATAACATCACCAGGCCCCATATATGCATGTCGCAGGACACTAGCAGAAACTCTGTTCTCATACCCTATGGAATGTCTTTGTTCTGAAACCCTTATATCACCCCTCATTTTCCTGTCTCTTTATGGGGTGCTAATTTCATCCTCTGGTCTACCACTACCAGAGAATCTCTCCTGTTTGTAAGTCCAAATAAAGCATATGTGACTCAGTGTCAGGTGCGTTATTTGGTCTTGCGACTGCCCCAACTCATGCCCTTCAGAAGTTGGATTGGAACACTGGCACATATTACAAGGCTAAAGGTCAACATACACAAACATACCCACGTATATATACATGCATAAATATTTATATATATGTATTTGTATATAATTTATATTTACTTTGAGGCAAATTTGCATACAATGAAATGCACTTAAGTGTATAGTTCGATGAGTTTTAGTAAATATGTGTACTATGAAATATTGCCCCAATTAAGATGTTAGCTGTAGGTATTTGTAGATGTCCTTTATCACATTGAAGAAGTTCCCTTCTATTAATTTTGAGACACTTTAGAATTAATGGGTGGTAAAAATTTTCAAATGTTTTTTTATTTACTGAAAGTATTAAGTGTCTATTTTCCCTTTATTCCATTAAAATGGTGAATTGTATTAATTGCTTTTTAAACTTTTTATTTTAAGATGATTTTAGACTTACAGAAGAGCTGGAAAGATAGTGTGACGAATTCTTACATACCCTTCACTGATATTTCACTAATATGCACCTGTTATATAATTGTGGTAAAATGATTAAAACTAAGAATTTATCATTCCTACAATACTATTAACTAAACACTGAGTCATAATAATGTGCCATGACATAATGCATATGGTCAGCCCAACTCTAAGTAACAGGGTAAAAAAAAAAAGGAAGAAAGGAAAAAAAGAATTAAAAAATTTAAATGGGAGATTTTTCTTCTTAAAACATCTTCATACTTCTCCTGTAATGCTAGAAGCAATACATGGTAATCAACATGTACAGCAGTGAAGATCTGTAATAGGAAAAATAAACACTTCGCAAATGTTACAGAAAAAGAGTGCAGTAGAGCATGGCATTGCCGTGGTTAACCAGGCAGAGACTGCACATTCCAGTGTGCTTCAGGAGTAGATAGAGCTGAGCATCCTATTTCTGTGGACAGTATCACATTGTACCAAACACCTAATATTTTTTCACACCAAATCACAATCATGAAAGAAACTTTGTTCGGAATCCACGTTCTTCAGCACTGACCTCTTGGTAGATTTTAGTTATTGATCCTGATAATAGCATTTTCGAGTTGATGTTGATGTTTTGGCATATTTTAAGCACACAACTTCAGTTGAATTCCTTTCCTCAAATGACCACAATTAGTTATTTATTAAATATAAGTAACTGTTGATTAATTTGGAGGAACTTAAACATGGATTTTTTACCATTGTTGTGCTCGATTTCAGATCCCCAGGCGCATGGATGAGACCAAACCGACAATGCAAAAGCAAAAGGGACTTTTATTGGCTGACTC
>PVKH010049443.1:0-10079 GCA_004027955.1 Chaetophractus vellerosus | reverse complement strand
TATCTCAACCCCTAATTCATCCAATTCATGAAAGATAGAAGTAAATCACAGACCTAAACATAAAAGCTAGAATTATACAAATTTGGAATAAAACACAGAAAATCCTTGGAACCTTGAGGTAGGCAAAGGCATCTTATACAGGATACAAAAAGCATGTCCATAAAAGAAAATATAATATTGGACTTCATCAAAATTAAAAACTCATACTGCTCAACAGATACCATACAGAAATTAAAAAGGCAAGTCAGACTTAAAGAAAATATTTGTAAAACCAATATCTGACAAAGAAATTTTCTTCAGAATATATAAAAATCTCGTAAGTCAGTAATAAGACAAATAGCCAATAATAAAATTGACAAAAGCCTTGAACAAACATTTCACAAAAGAAAATATATGAATGACTAATAAGCACATGGAAAGGTGCTCCATTTCATTAATCATCAGGGATATAGAAATTAAAACTACCATGAGATAGTCTTCACACCTACTATAATAGCAAAAATGGAGAAGACCAATTGTTGGCAAGGAAGTTGAGAAGCAGAACTGTCATCTCTGCTGGTGGAAGGTAAAAGGATACAAGCACTAGGTAGAATAGTTTGGCAGTGTCTCAGAGAGTCAAAGAGTTAAACATACAATTACCACATGATTCAGCATTGCTAGTCTTAGGTATTTACCCAAGAGAAATGAAAACATATCTACTCATTGCTCTGAACTTTTCTTTTTTCTTTCTTTCTTTATTTATATATCCCCTCCTTGCTGCTTGTTCTTGCTGTGTTCATTTTTGCTTTTGCGTTCTTCTGTGTCTGCTTGTCTCCCCCTGCTGCAGCATCCCGCCGAGTCAGCTCACCATGCGGCAGCTTGCCTGCTCGCGGCGGCCCGCCTTGCTCACGGCGGCTTGCCAGGATGCTGTGGCTTGCCTTCTCGAGGAGGCCCCGGGAACCGAACCTGGGGCCTCCCTTGTGGTAAACCAGGGCTCTACCAACTGAGCCACAGCTGGTTCCCTGAACTTTTCTTTTAATGACTGAATATGACACCAATAAATATCAAATCATTTTTCAATTGTTTCATTTGTGTTGTCTCTTTAATGAGATAACAAGCTCCTTGAAATATCCTTTCTTTATAATTTTCTCAGAGGTGAAAAGTACATATATTTTTGTCCTCACTCTTCTTAAAAGAGATCTGATTTACAATATCTAAGGAAATTACCAGGCATGCCTCACCACACCAAGATCATCAGTTGGAATTGACATTTTGTTTCTCTTCTTTGCTGAAACTTACTTTGATTGTTGAACAATAAAATACCTTGACAATCTCCTTTTTATTTCACCTCTCAATGCTCACTTTAAAGGCAGGTTTCTTGGTCTGGTTTCCAAAAATGAACTTGTCATAGTATTTGGCAAATAGTAGATACTTGATCATTGTTAGACTCTCATTTAACTAACAGGTCACAGAGCCAAACACATACATCTCCACATGCTACCACTGGGATGTGTTTATTCAAGTTGATTTCTCTTTCTGATATAACTTTTGCACAGAAATTATATTAGTTTTCCCTTTGGAAATGATCCTGATATGCAATCATACTAATAGATCAACGGCATGGCTATGACAGAAAGTCAATAGTTCATAAAATCATTGTTTCTTTCACGGATATATTTTCTTGCATTCAAAATCATCTCTCTCTTCTTCTAGCACGGGCAATAAAAGCACTATTAGTAGTAATAGTTAAAATGGGGGGACAGAGCAATTAAAATGCTACCCCCATAGCAGAAAGAATTATATAAACCTTTTGGTTTCAAAGAGCTACTAAAATAGGGCTAATCCTTCTAAAGAAAATAAGTGGAAGAGTACATGGAAACAGTAAATACAGAGCAGTTCTAGATACCAGCAAAAGGCCAACATTAGACTGAACAGGTAGGTGTTGATGAGAAAAGGAGAGCCAGCTTTGGCTTAGGTGAGTCACAGTGTGGAGAACCTGTTTGGAATGATCATTTACTGGCTCTGTAAAGCATATCTGAGGGGCAGTACTGTAGTTACCATAGACACCTTATCTGCTCACCATTTATGGGAATTTAGACCATTAATGTGTGGCACATGGTAGGTCCACAATATAAATTTGCTGAATAAAATATGGAATGGTCAATAGGTCAATAAAACTCCCTTCCTTTATTACCAAACTCTTATTGTAGTTGCTGCTTTGACAATCACCCCAGTCAAAATACAGAGCACTGCCATCACCCTGAAAGTTTCCTCTTATACCTTTCCTGTCAACTCCACCCAAAGCACACACTACTGTGATTTCTTCCACACAGGTTAGTTTTACCAGTTGTTGATCTTCATAAAAATGGAATTACAGAGTATATGTTCTTTTGTGTCTGGCTTCTTCTGCTCAGAATGATGTTTGTGAGATTCATCCCTGTTGTTGCATGTGTCGATGGGTAGTATTGCCTTGTATGAATATAAGAAAATTGTGTGCCCATTCTACTGTTAATGGACATTTGGGTTATTTCCAATAATTTGCTATTACGAATAAAGCTTCAATGAACATTTTTGCACAAGTCTTTATGTAGACATATATATATATTTTTTTTTTTTTAATTTTGAGCAACTATCGAAAAGTGGAATTGCTATCTCATAGTGTCATAAGAAACTGCCAAAGAATTTTTCATAGTTGTTTTAACATTACAAACTCCCACTGGCAATGTCTGACAGATCCATTTTCCCCTCATCCTCTCCAACATATGGTGGTATTGGTTTGTTTTTGTTTTTTTGAGGTACCTTGGGCTGGGGTTTGAACCTAAGACCTCATATATGGGTAGCCGCACTCAACTCCTGAGCCACATCGGCTTCCCTGAGTTGGTTTTATCATTTGTTTTGCTTGTTGTTTGTTTTTTCAGAAGGCACTGGGAACTGACCTCGCTTGTGGTAGGCAGGCACTCAACTGCTTGAGCCACATCCACTCCCTGTTGGTCTTTTTAATGCTAGTCAACTTAGTGGGTATGCAGTGGTATCTCATAAGGGTTTTGACATGAATTTTCCTGATGACTAACAATGCTGAGCTACTTTCATGGTTTATCGGCCTTTCATATACCCTCTTTTGCTAAGTGTCCCTATTTTATCCATTTTATTTTTTTTGGCTTTATATTATTTATTTCTGGAGTTCTTGATATATCCTGGATAAGAACCCCTTTTCAGATATCTGTTGCATATAATTTCTTCTTGTCTATACATTGCCTTTTATTTTCTGAATGGTGTCTTTGATAAGCAGTTTTTTAAAAATTTTAATAAAGATATAAAATTACCACTCATTAAGTGAAAGATATATTAATGGGTGGCATTAGGTATTAAAGCACTGTTCCATTGGATACATTTGAAAAATTATGTATCTTAAAACTGTCAAGATTTATAATGTGCCATAAACTGCATCCTTTGGAACTCTTTAAAGTTATGATGAAAAAAAACTTCATATGTCAACCTAAAATTTGCAAGCATATACAGTTTCTCAAATTTCATTTGAGGATATGGAAGCAAAAACAGTTTTAAAGCAACCGTAACCTATATTATTACAACTTCATTTAAAATATCTCAGACAGGCAAACAAACAAAAGATATGAAGTTCAAAAAAACTGGAAGGATTATTCCAAAATGGTAAGGATTATATTTTGGTATTGAGAACAAAAATTTCCCTTCTCTATTAATTTCTTTATTAGTTATATATTTTCCTCAATGACTTTTTATCATGAAGTACTTACATAATAAGATAATAATGACATTTATAAATAAATATGTGTAAATTTAAATTCAATGATTTCTTTTCACTGCCCTAAGAGCCTTTTATGGGGGCAAAGTCTGCAAATTTTAGTATATATATCTTGTAATAATTTCAGCAGTTCCTAGTGGTTTTTGTTTATTATAAGATTTTTGTCAGTGATACAAATGATTGGGTTTGCTAAAAGACTGTTGTAGTCAATTAGAATGTTTTGGTATCTGCCACATTTCCCCCTTTTAATCTGATATCTTCAATCTTAAACCAATTGGGGTGTGCAAAAACTTTAAGTTCTATCTTGCCTCTGCCTCAATGTCCTTCACAAAGCTCTGACAGTCTGGATCTCTGCCAGAGGACAGTATTACACAACCATTAGCAGCAAAGTTAATCAGAATCTAGATCTAAATTGGTTTTCTGCTTTCTGGAATTCCCCTACCCATAGAGTGAAATACAATGAATCAGGAAGAGTGAGGAGACTACTATCAAGTGAATGAAGGAAATATTTACACAATAGGATAATCCAGACCTGCATATTTCAGATATGGGAGTTCAAGCACCTTTGGATCAAAGGAAAGACTAACTAGGCAAATTTGATAGGATCTTCAAATAGGGTTGGAAGGTCAATAGCTCTGAGCTCCAAGCCCAGAGACATCTGAAGAGAAAAGAATTTTAGGGTGAATGGGGAATAAAATGCCCAGGGGAGAAAAGAAAAATGAATAGCAAACATCTAAAAGCTCTTATTCTACTTGGCAAAATAGACTCTAAAAGACCATTGCTTCAGATTAAAAGATAATAAAAAATAAATTACAAAGGAGGTACTATGGAGGAAATAATTTCCCCCTCAACTTCTTTACAAAATAAAGGAGAGATGGAATCTCTGATGAAGGAATGTTAAGGCAAATTGTATTAGAATAAAATGACTCCTTTACCACTGCTTTCCTAGGCCCAAATTTACTTCCACACTATTATATTTTCAGTCTGAAGTGTTGTGTGCTAATGCAATTATATTTTGGAACTTGTTTCTTTCTTTTTTTCAGACATGAAGGCACTTTGGTAACAACTGCTTTCTTATTTCTGGAAACAGTAAATAAAGGATAAGTATTTTGTAAAAAATAAACAAAAAATAACAACAGTTTGGTTCTGACATATAAAAATCAAAGGAAAATCATTTACTCTCTCCATGCCTAGAGGGCATATTATCTATCAGATGGGCTCACCTTAGTCTCCCAAGCCCCCAATACAGGTCTGCTTTTATCAGGGGAAGAGAAGCACGCTGCTCTTCAATACCATCTGTGTTGATGTAAACCACTCCTCACCCAGTAAGGCTATTTATTTCATAGCAGCAGAAAAGGAGAATGGTGTGTCCTTCAGAAACTGCTAGAAGGGTGTTCATAATTCCTGTAAGCTCGGAGTTCAGTGACTCCAGTCAATCATGCTCAAGGCCAATGGAATGAGACAATAAAGGGCTTTTTGAATGTGCTAAACAGTTTAAAAAAATTTTTTTAATTTAATTTTTTTTTCAAAACATTATTTCCCAAATCCCTAAATGCACAGTCCTAATGAAAGTTCTCTTAAATCCCTAAGATTATCTACCACTCCCTTTCCCAGCTGCAGACTTGTGGTAGTTTTTCTCACGGAGATTCAAATATAGCTATGTCTGCTTTCTAAATGCTACAGCTTTCTGAAAGGAAGATACACATTATAGCATGTCTAGAAAACTCCACAATAAACTCTTCTGTCAGGAGCGATCATGTGACATTCTTGCTATCTCTTGCTATCTCTTGCTTATCTTGATAAAGCCAAAGCTCAACATTCTTAACTAATATTTAAGATTTGTACTTCCAGAACTTCCCACGTCTCACTGGGATGCCATGACCCAGACTCTGCAAACAGATCAACAGTCATTACCTGATGAAATGGCTGGGGTCTGTCTTCAATTCCTGGGAGCTTCAGATTGTTTCCAGCTCCTCACAGAAGCAGCTGTCAGTGGAGCATGCTCTGTTCTAAACAGCTCAGAAGATGTTGCAATCAGAAATTTCTCAACTGGAGGCAGATTAATCAGGGCCACGAATATGACAGATGCTGCCTGGACAACCTAGTTAGGTGAGTTCTGAGACAGTGATGGGAAGAGAATGGTAATGGGACTAAAATCCCTACTCCTGCCAAGCCAGTCCCTGAGTGCTGTACCTCAAGGATCAGAAGAACTGGGAGCTTCTCAGCACAGTATAGACTCAGAAGATAATTTTCACCTAATGGTGTATGCAATGACCCTAGTCACAAAAATACCTCTTTTTAAGATGCCTACTCTCCCTACCCACCCATGTGCAATGCTTTTAATGCTTTGGCATTCCAAATTCCTGCTATGGTTTTCCTAAAATTTCTTCTACCTAGTAATATAAATTGGATATTAGAAATGGCAGGAAACCCAGAAAATGTTGCGTTCAATTCTTTCACATAAAGCCTAGAGAGAGTCTCATTCAAGATCTCCAATTAACTAAAGGCAGAAACAGGCTTTTTACCAACTCTCCAAACTCTTTCCTATGACGTAACAGCTCTAGTGTCTGAACTGGTTGGAAGTTTGGTATTAGATTACCTGCAATGAATTTTAGAACTCCATAGATTTCTATTTTCAGCTTTCATAATTATAAGGATTCATAACTAAACCAATCCATTCATATAAAATTATTCCACAGCTAATTTTTGAAATACCTAAAAGTAATTTGGAAAGGAGTGTTAAAATAAACACTTGAGCAAAATTTGGTTAGACCTCAGAGAGTTTTATTGAATCACTTCCTGAACTGGGGAGATTCCAATTCCCACAAGTTAGAGAAGAATTCTGAACAAAGAGAGCAGCTGGCTTTTATAGACAGAGCAAGAGAGTACATTGGGAGGAACTAGCCATTGGTTAATGCAGACTGCATTTCCTGCTATGGTTAGTGCAGGTAGTTGCTTAGCAATGAGGAAGTTAGCCGGCAATAGCTGATTGGCTGGTTTAAATTGTGTTTTCTGCGGGGCCAGGCATTTACAGGGAATAGAAACTTAGAGTTTGGGTTTGCTGACATGGGGCTTAGCACAGTCCTCAGGCTGGACCTACTAGATTTTAATTATAAGAAGGAAGAGTATTCCTGAATTAGTTCCTGAATTTTCATCATTGGTCCAGAAATTGGTCAGACTGTGGTCAATGGTTGCAAACACATTTGTATAACCAGGCAGCCAGGATTAAGAGGTGTGAGGCTGATTTAAATACTTCATTGTTGGGAGCCAACATACTGCCAGCACGCCTGTCTAGCTGCAAAGTCACTAGAGAAGGGCCACGCGGCAATGAGCAACTGCAAAGCAGTCCCCAGTTGTTGGTTTCCCTATCAACCCCAGCAAGAAATCTGTGTTCATGCTTTTTATCTCATTTCTGTCTTTTTCTGAGCTTTTCTTAGTAGTTAGAGAGCGTATCTCTGCAAAAAATTCTAGGTAATAATCAAGTTACAGCAAAACTGCTTTTGAGAACGTTGTTAGGATTTGTAGAAAAAATTACTTAGCCTCAATACCATTGTGCTGTGCTTGCATTTTATAGATATAAATCAACAGGGACCTCTGGTGAGAGGAATAGAGAAGAAATGCTTTAACAAATTTTGCTTTTATGTAGAGCCAGGAAATCCTTACGGTTAATCAGCCCTGGTGGAAAAAATGTCAGAAGATATTGGTGGAGAAAAACAATTGGGACTCTTTTGAAACTTACATCATGTGAGGACCCTTTTGTAGTGTAGGTTGACATTGTGGACATGAATTGACACTGTGGGTATTATAGAAAACAATTGTCTAGTAATTCTGTACCTTGTACTAACATAGAAATGTAATAAGGACTGTGATTGTAAACCATGATGCATAAAGGGGAATAACTGGTTAATGTTCTGCTAACCCAGAGAAAGTGACGTGGGTGCACAGTGAACATAGTGTAACCTATGCCCTCAATTATAAAAAACAATGGTACACTCTGGGGTAAAAGAAAACTAAGAAAAACATGCATAGCAAAAGTAGGTCAGAAGAAAACAATGAGATCAGGGGAAAGGTATAAAAATAAAATTGAGATGTGGCAAAGAGGAATAAGAATAAGAGGTAGAATAAGAATAAGATAGAATAAGAATAAGAGAATAAGAATAGAATAAGAATAAGAGATAGAATAAGAATAAGATTGAATAAGAATAAGAGAATAAGAACAGAATAAGAATAAGAGATAGAATAAGATAGAATAAGAATAAGAGAATAAGAATAAGAGATAGAATAAGAATAAGAGATAGAATAAGATAGAATAAGAATAAGAATAGGAATAAGAATAAGAGATAGAATAAGAATAGGAATAAGAATAAGAGATAGAATAAGAATAAGAATAAGAGATAGAATGAAGAATGTAGAATAAAGAAAAAAGAGAAGTAGAATAAAAATGAAAAGAAGCCAGTGTGTCTGTCTGTGGGTCTTTTTCGCCGACACTGATCACCTTTCGGTAGCCCCTCTGAATGCCAAGGCTGGTCCTCGGCACTTCATGTGTCCTCTGAATTTCTCAATGAGTAGATTGGAGACAGTTTGATTTAAATTGTATTAGAATTGGTTTTGCTTCTGTTACTATAATTACTTCAGCAGTTTAATTAAAATTGTTCATAGATTCATTTTCTTTATTAGAAATGTTTCATATCAATTTGTTTTAAAAAGGCAATTCCACTTACAAAGTAATCTTTTATTTTTAACATGCCATTTTGACAGTCCTTAAAAGAAAAAGAAAAGCAACTGGAATGATAGCCTGTGTGTTGGCAATATATAAACAACTGGAATCTGGACTGTGCTAGAAAATAGTTATTCTTGAACAAAAGAAAAGAGTTTTTGAGTTTTTAACATAATTTATTTAAAGTTTTCCACAGTGCATCCTTCACTAAAAGGAAATCCTATAGCACTGTAGTTTGGAAATACTTTTATAATGAATGAGTTATTCAGCCTCATAAAGGCCCTACTTACTAATTAATTTTGGAATTACAAATTATAAAGGAAAAAAACAAACAAACACAGAAGAGTTAATACATATATTCAAGGACTAGTATTTTGGGATAAAAATAACTATATTGAAAAAGCAATATAAAAGATTCAGAATAAGAAAGGGCATATAATTCTTTGAATGGAGAGAATTTTAAAACAAAAGTGGTTGAGTACCTGCTTCCCATGTATGAAGTCCTGGGTTCGATCTCTGGTATCTCCTAAAAACAAACAAACAAACAAATAAACAAATGAAAAAACCCAACTTTCATTGGGGAACGGATGTAGCTCAGTGGTTAAGCATGTGCTTCCCATGTAGCTCAAAAAAATAAAAAATAAAAAATAAATCAAAGAAATCTAAGGACCATTACAGGCCATGCTTACTGATAAATTTCAGATACATTATTGCTATTTAAAATATTAACAAATATAACCTGCCAAGTAGGATTCATTTGAACTATGCAAAGTTAGAACAATATAATGAAATATTTCAGTATATGAAAATGTATTTTTAATACTAAGACTTTAGATATGTAAAGGCTTATTTAAAATCGGTGGAGAAAGGATGGATATTCCCTAAATGGTGTTAGAAAATTGCCTAAATATTCGGAAAGAAATAAAGCTAAATTCTTACCTGATCTCAAATACCAAAAGAAAGTCCAAGTAAATTAAAGATTTAAATTTAAAACAAAACAATAAAGAACCAATAAATATAAAACAAAACAATAAAGAAAATGTAGGTAAATATTTTTATAATATTTGAGTGGAGAAGGGCTTTCTAAATATGATACCAAAGACAGAATTAATGATGATAAAACATTAAGAGCTTAAACTACATAAAATTACAATAGTTGCAAAAAGCACCATAAAGAACCTTCAAAAACAATGAATTCAGAAAAATATTTTCCACCAATATAAGTCAGTTAACAACCTTTATTTATAAGAAGTATGTAGAACCAAAAAGCAAAAGGTCATATAGAAAATTTACAAAGGTTAAATATGAATTGAAACCATATGTATGAACAAATGTCCAAGTCCATTATTAATCATAGAAGTGCACATTAATCATTAAGAAATCACCATCTTCCTATCAGATTAGCCGGTAATATTTATAATATTAATACCTAATGGGTATCAGCGGCCTTTAAAGAGCAAGTGGCTGAGAAAAAGGCAGGGAGGCAGGTGAAGCTGAGAAAATCTGAGGCTGCCAGGTCTGATGGAATGACTCAAGTGCTACATGGACAACACGGATAATGGAAGGGAAGTAGATTACTTCTCATCTCGGTCCCTCCAGCCC